>BSSO01004694.1:0-14144 GCA_030267885.1 Mesembryanthemum crystallinum | reverse complement strand
TCGGTCCAAAAATTCCATAAATTGGCCGGAAAATTGAACAAGGGGGATTGGTCATGGCCAAAGTAACTCTAAACAAAATTATAGTTTGGGATTCAATAAGTAGGTGATTGAGTTTGAGGTTGGCTAAAGGTATTAAATTAAATCTCTGGTTGAAAGCGAGTCAAATGTGAAGTTGGCTAATTGCCATTGTTCAACCTCTTGCTCTATATTTGGCTTCTAATAATGTCAAACTTTCTGGTCCTTTTGCACACATATTTTGACCCATACTCTTTGATAATATTAATGGAGTTGAAGTTTTGTGCTTGAAATTTTCAAGGAAGCAGCAGCTGCTGGTGCGAAACTGCTTTGCTTTCCAGAGAGCTTCTCATATGTTGGCTCTCTGCTAGGGGACAGTGTTAAGATTGCGGAACCATTAGATGGACCAATAATGCAAGGGTACTGCAGTCTTGCTAGGTGAGGATCTATCTTTTCACGTGCTCTTCGTTTTCACTAACTAATACTCCGTCTTTTGTTGAAGAAATAATGCTTTTAGGCAGTTTTTCTCTCGAAGTGATAAATCCACCAAGTGAGCCTTATGCTTTAATTTCAAATTATTATGTTAAGGTTTGGCATGTGTTAGGATTCAACTCAGTGCCACTATTTATATTCTTACAGACATTGATAGGATATCTTCACCAAGTTACCCGGCTTACCCCTATGCTTGCTTTGACTGTGTTGTTAACTTGAATTGCAGGGAATCAAAAATTTGGCTGTCCCTCGGAGGATTTCAAGAGAAGGGTTCTGATGATGCTCACTTGTGTAACACACACGTAGTAGTTGATGATACAGGGAACATTAGAAGCAAATATCGGAAAATTCACTTGTATGTTTGTGTAGCTGTGCGTTCTCATAAACTTTTTCCATATGAATTCATCATTGCCGTATTATTCTCCATAGGAACCTGGACACTGTGGGCAGGGGGAAGCTGTGTGGAAAATTCTGCATAAGCTTCATAGTCTTGGAAAGTGATTGGACTTGAACATTTGTTGATGTCTAGGCAACCTTCATTGGAAGGAAGTTGTTATGATGAAAATGGACAAAGTAGCCAATATACTTACATATATAGCTTGGTATCAGTATGTCACTGGATGGAATCACAAATATCATTAGTGATCAAGAGCTAGAACTGTTGTCCCTCTTTTTTCTTCTTCCAAGTGCATTGTAGTTCTGTAAAAGGAAATCAGATTAAAGATAGAATAAAAGAGCATTTGACCATTGGAACTTCTGTTGTGGGGGTGAGAAATAGATAATGATTAGCTGATGTAAAACCTTTCTGTTTTCTTTCGTTGTGTTGAAGGTTCGATGTGGACGTTCCTGGTGGCATGGTATACAAAGAAAGCAGCTTTACAGAAGCAGGTTTGGTACTTCTCAGTTCTCACTTCTGGATGGTTTGCTTCTTAGATCTGCATCTTCTTTTCTTGTAATTGAAATGGAAAGGTGTTTGTCTCTCCCTTTTTTGTTGCTTGATGTTGCTGACATTCCCTTATTGCTATTCTGATATTCAGTGAGTGAAAGGCATAAAGCATCTTTGTCACTCAGAGATGTAGTGGCGACTTACGTACCTTGTAAAGAAGCACACATGGAAAACTGCAAATAGCGATAAATACCTTATATACCTCAAAATCTAAAATAGCTAAATTGCCAAATTGATTAGTGTACATATCAGGCAGATTCAAACAATGGATCACAAAACTTAGAGGCCGTTTGGCCTAGCTTCTATGTGCTTCTCCTTCACAAATCTTTCTCACCCTCCTCCCTCACTTCCTTCTCCCCCTAGAGCTTCTAAGAAGCCAAAAATGGGACTAGACATCGAAGCTGCATTATAAAGTTTCTATTTCAAGCCCCATTCTGGCTTCTTAGAAGCTCTGTGGAGAAGAAAGTGAAGGAGGACAGGGGAGGGGAAGAGAGATTAGTGAAGCAGAAGCTCAACATTCAAAAAGCTTAGCCAAATGGCCTTAGGACGTGCAACGGTTACGTTTAATGCTAGAACTAAGTCGGATCTGCCATGCTAGGGGCTCCGCTTGTATTGCTACCTCAGAAGGCAGCCATAAAAAGGCCACATGTGCACTTGAAGATTGAAGACTGGATTTTTCTCATCTGAATGACTTGAAGAGTTGAATCAAATGGTTGTGGAAAATGTTATAGTCTGATTGAACCACAAGACCGGTCGACTAAACCAAAGGTGTTTAGATAATGAGTTTCTTCTCACCCCTCAGGATGGCAGACAGCCATTTCTGCTAAAGCAATGAATCTGTTATTTCATAGGACACTGTGAACACATCCCAGTCCCAAATATATCGCAGTTTTTGGCTTCATGGTTGGAACAATGTTCTCACTTTTGATGTCTCTAAAATCTGGAATACCTGAAAGATATCCAGTTGCCAAAGAGATAATTAATTGTACATCCTGTCAACTCATGAGTATACTTCATTCTCTAACATTGCAATGTTTTTATTCTTTGCAAAAGTCTTTACAAATGCAAAATATAGGAGAGATAAATACTTGTCTCTATAATTTCCCTCCTTTTAAGCTGTGCAAAGTTGTCCTATTGAGACAGGTCTCTGCTCATGTGCCAGAGCTGGCTTGATAATTTCTTAACCCACAATGTTACAATTTATATCATGTTTTCACGCTTGGCAAATAATTGCCGGCTTCTTAACAAATTTGATTTACTGTTTCTTCTCAAACCAGCTGTTAGTACCAGTTTTTTGCTATTCTTCTTTTCACTCTCCCTCGCTTTTTGGATAAGGAAAAGTATATTAATCAGTTTAAGAAGCAGAATACAACTGAAAGGACCAATTGTCCTCTGAGAAGAACTATTTTCTACAAAATAGAGATGCCATCTACCAGGAGGAGGTGGTTGGCGATTTGAAGAAACTACTGGCCGTCAGAAAGAGTAAAGCAGCAATTTCTCTAGTTGGCTAGTAACATGAGCTTTTGAAGGCCTGTGAGGGGCGCTTGGCCGAAAACAAGGGCATAACTTAAGGTTTAGTGGAAGCTAATGATCCATCAGAAAACATGAATGAGAATGTGAAATGTGTAAGAAAACATGAGTACTTTGTTTCGGTTTAGGGTTGCAGACCTAGGTCTCGTAAAGTTGTTTCAGTGGGGTGACGACACACTTCACACCTGACAAATGGACTCTTCATAATAGATGCTACACCCTGGTTTATCAGCCTAAATTCTATTCATTTCAGTTTATATTATTTTAAAGGTATTATCATAAAGCAAGGCATAACCTCTATACTTCCTACTAAGGAAAATATGAGGCGATGTTCATTAAAAAAGAAACAATAATTTAGCAAAAACTTTAATGTAATACAATAATAGACCCTGACAAAAATATATAAAATGTTCCAGAACTATAGTTAGTTTGTTCCAAGTGCCTAGTCCAAATTTTTGCCTCTAAAAGGCGGTGACCCCATGATAGTGCCTAAAAAATAAAACAAGTGAAAAGTGAGTCAAAAACTTCAGTAATCTCCACACTGAATAATCTAAATTCCTTTAGTTTGCAAACAATTCAAAAACAATCTTTCACATTAAAAGAATAGTTACATTATTTGGATAAACCTCATTCAATAGTCACTGTAGTGATATTCTTGAGACATGAACTTTTATCACGAAAAAAAAAAAATGATTGTCATAAACATTGTTAAAGTCAGCCATCCCATTATTTCATTTCTTGTCACTTTTTGTTGTTAAACATTTATACTTGGTTGTTAATCTTTCTTGCATATCTCCACTCTAAAGCCCTGTTTGTCCTCGACTTTTCTGCCAGTTTTCAGTTCAGTTCAGTTATTGTTGTTGTTGAAGAGAACAGGCCCTGATTATTCTTTCATCGTATTCATTTAGGAAAGGATGTAGTGGTGGTAGACAGTCCCTCTGGGCGCTTGGGCCTTACAGTTTGCTATGACTTGCGATTTCCTGAACTATATGAGCTTCTACGGTTTCAACATCAAGCTCAGGTATGAGAAAACTTCTTCAGTTTCAAGAATTCTGTGAAATGTACTTAGTTCTTGTACTTTAATTTAATCCTCAGGTTCTATTGGTGCCTTCTGCATTTACAAAAATAACTGGTCAAGCGCACTGGGAGATACTTCTTCGTGCTCGCGCCATTGAAACTCAATGCTATGTAAGAACCTGATTCTACCCTCCCTTCCCACTTTTGGATGATTTCTGTCTTTGTGACAGCATGTGATATGTCACTATGCTGAACGAGTTGAGTTTGCGAACCCCTGTTGTCTATAAGGAACCTTTCGCTGAAATCTGTTCTATTTTTCATGCAGTGACCATTATCCTGCCCCACATTGGTTCATGCAATTTATGTTCTTTTTCTGCGAGCTTGAACTGATATTGAGCAAAGAGTATGACAACCATTGCTGAATAGCTCAGAAGTAGTGCTGCCCTACCCCAACCCCCCCACAATAGAAAAACAGAAAGAAAAAATAAAAAATGACACCACAAATATGACAAATAAGGGGGATAGACATCTGAACTACAAGTGTAGTGTTCACTTCTGCTAGTAATATTTCATCTGTGAGGCTGTACCTGTCATTGTATTGAGGCTCAACCTAATGTTTACAGTTACCTTTTATCTATCTTCATTCCTATACCTTCATTACTCATAAAGAGTCAAGAAGTCTGTTGTTTTCCCTTTTTCTGAACGCAAAGAAACTTATTTATAGCAAACAAGACTGCAACTTAAGAGGGTAATATTTCCTTTACTAGCTTCGTTTCTTGGGATACTTTCCATTTGCTAAACTATTTAGATTCTCTATGAAGATATGTTAGGTATTGTCCTCAAGAGGGTAAGATGTAAAACACAAATTAATATATAAAAAAAAGCCCAAAATCACTGAATCTGGATCTGCGAGATTCCTCTAAATGTCCTCACACAGGTCCAAGGGAAAGCTAGATAAACAACCTGCTGCCATAGGCAGTCAACTGAAAGGGGTATCTTGAAGAAGACACTTGTATTCTTCTCCAACCAATTGCTCCACCCAAACACAACATACCATGTTGCCAGATGATCCAAAATACTGGCAAATAGACCCATGCCTACAGAAACCCCAAACAGTCTTCTCCAAAAGCTTTGTGCGACCCCCAATGAGGAAACTGATACCTACCATATTTGCTTTTACTCCAACAAAGCAAACACACATCCAGAGAGAGCACCAAATCTGGTTTCCTTTTCTGGAGGATATATTTGGTGTTGACCTTACCCAAAACCAACATCCAAATGGAGGCTTTCACCTTAGTGTGACTGAAGATTTTCATAAAAAATAAGATACTTGTGAAGGTAGATTTTGGCAATGTGGATTAAGGTTTAGAGATATGATATGCAAGAATACTGCAGAAGAACCCGTAACCCACATTTTGGTAACACCACATTTTGGCATATTTGTTTTTAGGTGAAACTGTCCAAAATGCTAAGGACATGAGATCATTTATTGGCCAATCATAAGGATTTGTAACTGAAGTGAAGATCCCAAGTATTGGAAGCCCCCTCTCTGAAGTAAAGATCATAAGGGTTGTATGACCATGCGCTGCCATAAAGTACTACTTCCTCTGTCCCACTCAAACGTTGCCAAACCGTTTTTTGTGCGGAGTTTAAGGAGTTAAAATTTTACCTCTTTTGCCCTTGGAATTGTTAAGTATTATATAGTGTTTGAGAGAGGGAGAGGAGATAGAGAGAGAAGAGTGGGGATTAAAATAAACAAAGGGGAAATAGAGATAAGAATATTAATTGGTAGTGAGAGGATAGAGGAATATTTGATTGGTAGTGGGAGGAGAGATAAGAATATTTAATTGGTAGTGGGAGGAGAGATAGGAATATTTAATTGATAGTGGGAAGTAAAAGAGGGGTAATGTGAGAAGTTTAAGGGGGAAAATGGGGTTTGGAAACGTTTGAGTGGGACAAAGATTTTGTTGGTTTGGGGACGTTTGAGTGGGACAAAGGGAGTACGTTATAGTAGGCAATACCACAACTGCTTTTTCTTTTTTCTCTATTTTTTTCCTGACAGGGAAATGTTCCTGAATATCAAACCATAGAAACTCCACACCCCTTTCCATTTGAGGCCTACACCATGGCATACATGAGCTGGTACAACACCCACTCCTGAACCTCACACTTCTCCATGGTAGGGAACTCCTACNGGATTACAATAAGATTGATACCAACCTAGTGTAATCTGACCTCTAGCTGGGGATTGTGGGGTCCCAAATTATACAGTCTTTAACAAAAGAGTCAAGCTGTTGAATCTCCTGTGGTTGTGGTAATAGTATCCCTTGACGAACTCAGCTTCAAACTCAAATAGCAAACTACTTTGAGATCTTCCCCAAGATCTAACACAAAGGAAAAAGCCAGATAAGGCACCTAGTTCCTCCTTAAAGAGTTCTAACCATAAGGGAGCTCCGATCTTAGACAGAGGTGAACTACCACCCACTTAATCTTCTCACATTCAAAAGTGAAGAGGCTTTAAAGAGCCCAAGATACCTCTAACTTGGGAACTTAGTGTCCAATATCACAAGCATCTTTCTTGAAGCTCCCCCTAAAGGAAGGAGAGCCTAATCCTTAATCCTCTACTCTTAAAGATTCCTAATCGGAGATACATCAACAAACTTGACCCGAGTCTCCTAGAGAAATACCAACCCAAGAGAAGCTTTCACATCATTTATCTAATTAGATTTCTCTCCAACCCGGGACCAGATTCATCAGCTCAAGAGTTGCATCGCATACAATTCTTATCCTTTTCAATTCAGGCACTGTCAGTGTCATAGTTGATGTCAGTGTCATAGTTGATGCTAGACTGCATGCTTTAAGCTCCTTAGCACAATCCTTCCTTCCCTTACAAGCATACACCTAGGGGAGCACATTAACAGCTTGTTTGGTATGATGGGAAATGATGGGAAAAGAAAGGAAATGATTGGAAATTGGTTCATTTCCCATGTTTGGTTGAATAAATGTGAAAACATAAGATAGGAATTGGTAGGAAAGAATTACATGAAACTTCATTTTTGCTTTCCCACCAAATCGGTGGGATTTGGACGGAAAGGAAGCCACCAAGTTATAAAAAATTTGTTTTCCTTTGTTTTCCTTACTCATTATCTATCCAAACATGGGAAAAATAACTCATTTCCTTTCAATTCCAAAGTATTAAACCAAACAATGGAAATGAAAATTATTTCTTTTTCTTTCTCTTCTCTTCCTTTCCTTTCACTTTTTTTCTTTTATCTTCTTATCACTTTAGATAGCCAAACACACTGTAATAGTATTTACTCCCCCAGGTTCGAGAGTTGTAAAACCCTTAGTTCTCAAGGAGGACATAGGGTCTCAAAATTTCAACAATCCCTTTACCCTCTAGAGGGTCAATGGTTACTGAAAACCCCTTAACCTCCCATGGCACAAGGAGGCATTGTTTTTCACTCTACTTCCATGATGAAGTGGAACTAGCATAAAAGAAGTCCAACTTGCTAAACTTTATGGATCTGCCTCCAAGAGCTAAGATGGCAAGGTTGAAAATCCGACAAAGCTAGTTGTCACTTCTATCACGTCCTCATGGGGAAGAAGCTATGCAATATACAAAAGGATTGCATAGGTCGGGGTTCAAGACAAAACCATGGTGGTTTCCTTTTGGATATAAGTTTTATGTCGAGTTTATTGGGGAGTGCATTTGATTTGCATATTGTTTATTAGGTTGAGTTATATTCTTAAGTTGGTCTGTTCTCATCGTTGCTATATGCCATGATTTTACAATGGGCGAATAAAATTGGCTTATTTTAAAAACTTATTTGTACTTAGGTGTGTTAGGGTTTTTGTCAAACCCACTTCAATATCTTCTAAGCTCTACACTTATTGGGGATTTGACCATGAAAGCATAATAAATAAAATATACAAGATAAATAAGCACAATGATATTTATTTACTTTTTAGAAGAAAAAATCATTATATAATTGAGTAACAGAAGTACAGCAAAGAAGGACAAGGGGTCCTCCCTATAGAATTAAGTTACAAGTTGGCCCAATTTTTTTGGACCTCAGTAACAGGGTAACTCCTAAAAGCACCTGCATCCCTAGACCAAAGAGAGGCCAAATAAGTCACTATATCCCATAAGTGCTCAAATGAAAGGATGCTCTTGAGAAAATACATGCATTCCGCTCTAGCCATAAACACCAAACAACTGCCAAAGTAGCATTAAGCCATAGCAACCGTTTCTCCTTTCCTTCCCCAAAACCAGCATAACATACCTTGAAGAACTCCATAATAGAGGATGGGCAAACCCAAGCTTCCTCATAAACACCAAACAACTTGTGCCAGAGAAACTGCGCAGCAGTGTAGGAAAACATGAGATGCAGTTTCACTATTGGCACAACATGGACACACATATCCGGTAATAGGACAGTCTCTCGGCCTCCTATGCTATCGCATATCATTAGTATTAATCTTTACCCAAAGCCAACATCCAAGTAAAAGCGCTCACCTTCAAAGGCGCCTTAGCTTTCTGGAGAAAATTGGCAATGGGAAACTGGGGAAAAGGAGATGGAGTAGCGAGTTGTTGGATAAAAGATTGACAAGAAAAAACTCCAGAAGAGTCAACAATCTAGACTCTAAAAATCAGCTGTATGACAAATGTACACATTGTCTAAGATGTCAAGGAGAGAGATGACCCCTTGCACTTCCCAATCATGCTAGAACCTCCTTAAATGAAGATTTTCCAGGCACCATCATGGTTCAATGATATTTAAGGTGGAATACCTCTCTTCAACTAGGGGAAACACCACATATCTGCAAATATCTAGCAGTCTAGCACCTTAAATAGAATTACAACAATAGACTCTTAAATACTAAGTTACTAACATCTCAATCTCTTCTCCATTGGGGCTTGGTGGTGGTGCCCAAGCTTTCTACTTTAAACGCACACTAAAATCCTTCCTATGTGCATTTATTATAGGCTACAAAATATCCTAATTCTAACACTAAGCTTCCTAAATAATATCCTATACAAATAGTAAACCTACTTAACATACTGCTACTTGATGAACCAATATTGACCAAACTATATCTTCAAATTATCTTTCCATTTAGAAACTAGTCCTGTCTAAAAACCATTTTTCAATGTATATTAGGGCATAGACCCTAACATAGTACAAAGCTTATTTTCACCAGAGCAACACTTTCATTAGAATAAGAATGCCTCAATTGGTAAGAGCTCTAAGATCTATTCTTGAGGTCCCTAATTCGAGTCTCCTTAGGCCTACTGGAGGTTTTCCTGGCCATTAATTTCAGGGCCCATGGGATTAGTTGAGCAAAGCTGTAATACCCGTATTATTAAAAAAAAAAGAATATAGAATGCCTCATATTTTCTGAGGGAATGGCTAGCATGTCCCTCTATTCTCCCAAGCTTCTTTAACATGCAATTTCGGATTAGAATCAGTTGCATTCTTTCTTTCTTTTTATCTAGTGTGCATTTGTTCAGAGACATATTATTGAAGACCCTTTCTTTTTCAGGTGATAGCTGCAGCACAAGCTGGAAAGCATAACGAGAAAAGGGAAAGCTATGGAGACTCTTTAATTATTGATCCCTGGGGAACAGTAGTTGGTCGTCTTCCCGGTGAGCTAATTCTCTCATACAAGTTTTAGGGGAGGCTACAATTCCATTTATTTTTCACGCAATGTAGTCCTTGACCATAATTTTAAGACCGAACAACATTACCTGTTAAGAGCTATTTCTTGCACTAGTAATTTAGCATGTAGGAAAAAGAAGCTTATTTATCTCTGATACCTTAAATCATGATGAGGAGAAGATGAGTTGTCTCTTGTCCTGCCATCTTTTAATTCCAAGTGAATAATATTTTTGTTCTGGAAGTTGCATCACTAATTTACAGAGTTAAGGATTTTGTACTGTGTACTTCAGCCTCATCTCTAATTTCTCTATCCTCATCCAGCTTTATTTCCTGTTACAGATAGACTTTCAACAGGCATTGCTGTCGCAGATATTGACTTCTCATTGATTGATTCTGTGAGAACAAAAATGCCCATTGACAAGGTACATACTCCTGAGTCTTGACTTGTGTAAATTTTGCTCTGATCAAGATAATGCTTTAACCTAGATCTTTGTAATTAATTGGGTTGGGGAGGTCGAGTTTAGCCATTTGTGTTTGATGCTCAGGATAGATGATGCTCGACCTAAGCTAGATCTTTTGGGTTGGGAAGGTCAGGTTGAGGTCATTTTATTAAATGTTGAGTTAGATAATGCTTGGCCTAACAGAACTAGATCTCTTGGATTCGTCTAACCAACAGGTCAGAAGAACAATTTTAGTTCATATCTTTGATTGTAAATTATAGAAAAAATTGCCAATAACTACCTTTTATGTTTCACCTTTTGCAAATAACTACCTTTTTAAACTTTTTTTAAAAATAACTACATTATATCATGTTTTTGTTTGTTGATCACTACCTTGTGGCCTTTTCCGACCAAAAATAGACATGAAACGGACTGATATGCCCCTGAATTAATGAAAACATGTGTTTTTTTTCTCTCCCTCCTATTTCTTATTTCCTTCACTTATTTTCTTATTTCCTCTTCTAAATCTTGTTTCCCCTTCCCCTTTGACTATTTCCCCCTATCCAGGTGAAGAGAATCAATACTGTGCTGCACTCTCCTCCTCCTCCTCCAAATCGATAAATTAGCTTGTTCATTTCAGATTGTGTAGCATTCAGTCATGAATTGTGGTAGTGGGCTTCGTAATTGTTAGGTATATGTGTATTTGATTTGGGGCGGGGAAATTAGGGTTTGTCTTCAATTTTCTTGAAATCTAATTAAATAAAGTGGAGTCTTCTCATTTCAGCCAAGAGAAAGACGAAGAGAAAGAGAAAGAAAAAGAGAGATTTACCTTCTGATTTTACACTTCAATGGATTTACTGAAGAGAGGGAAAGTTCAATGTATGGATGGGGGAATTAAGCTTGATTAGCAACACAGTGAAGAGGAAGATAGAGAGGGAAGAGAGATGAATGGGGGATAATTGGGAATGTCAGTAAATGATAAAAAGCGAGAAAAGAAAAATATAGGGAAAAGGGGAAAACTCTTTTATTCATTAAAGTGAGGGTAAATATGTCTTTTCAAGTGTTTTTTAGTCCAAAAATTGCCATAAGGTAGTCATCGGCAACTGGAAACACAATATAAGGTAGTTATTTTTAAAAAGAGTTTTAAAAGGTAGTTATTCACAAAAAGTGGAACATGAAAGGTAGTTATCGGCAAATTTTCGAAATTATAATTAATAGTTTAGTGTTTATATGTTTTATCATGTTACCTCTGGTATCATATTGGCAAATAAAAAAGACATGAAACAAAAGGCACAACATAGAAGATTAGTTATCAGGACAAAGTGTATAAAAGAAATGATGAAAGGTTGAAATAAAAAGAGAGGAGCATATTTGTGGTAGTATGTTAGATATTTATGTCTTCTTTGAGTTACACTGCTCAAAACGTGTTTGATCTTTTCTAGTGAGAGTGGAGTTATGTCAGGGACTGTTGATCATTTATAGAATTGGACAGAATTGGTGCCTTTGAGCCTGCCAGTTATACTTACGATAGCCTGCCAATTTCTTCACTTTCTCTGTAGCATAATAGGATAGGGAAACAGTATCAACATTTCATTGATATGAACGCAACCTTAAATCTTGCGCTGAGATTATGAAAGCAGGCAGGAAAATAACGAAAAGGATCCAATGTTTTCCTTAATTGAAAGCATTATTGAGTTAAAAACATACAAGGTATAGTTTGAATAGTCAGCTGTAAATAAAAGAGGGGGCCAGATTTCATTGTCCTTCGTTGCTTCATGTCCTCATCATAATTTTAGTAGTAGTTAGTACTATGACCATATGTGCTAAATGCTGTATATTCTACAGTTTGCTGGAAAATACATATCTATGAATAGGTCTTTTATAGACTTAGTTTATTGTACGGATGAGCTCCTATAGGTGACTCTTACACTTAAGATGGGTGACTTTATACAACAAGTTCATGCAAGATTATGTGAATTTTTACAGCTTGTTATGTATTAATGATGTACTACCATGACCATTTTTTCTTATTCATAATAGCAGTCACTTATATAATCATATACTTGTATACTATCTCACATTTTCTTCTTTCAGCAACGGAAGCCTCTTGATTTCTGGAAATCTTCCCCTTTATGAGTTCCACAGCGAGTCCTGTTTCTTCTAGTACATTCAAGTTACCTTCCAAATTCATATCAGAGCAAGCATTGGCTTGAATTCGGTTTCTGAAGATTCAGGAAGTCACCTGGGCCAACCTCGCTCCACTGGATTGTGCTAATCCTGTCTTGTTTATAATGCAAGGAGCTCCTCAGTAATTGTTGTCTTCATCTTCATCTGTAGTCATGTAGTGCAATATTGGTGATTACTATGTTGATGTATAGTTACCACATTTTCACAGGTTTTCTGTAGAACAAGCTTCTGCTATTAAGACTAATCTCTTTAAATCAAGGTTTACAATGTAAATATCCAGCATTGGAGAGATATATACTCACTGCAATAATAAGTGTGCCTCCTTTTTCTTCTTTTTTAGTTTCATGATAACTATATTTAATTTCTCTTTTGGCTAGATATTTTAAGCTTCTTCAAAACTTGTCAATCAAATGTATCATGTGTGGGGCTGTAACTGTAAACAAGCCGGTGTAATCGGAGCAGCTGGCGAACATATTCGGTCAAAACAGGCTCGATAACAAATGAGTCGACACGAGCACCAATCTGATACTTGCTTAATTAGCAAGTACATAACACTCTCTAACTCCCCACTTGCTAGTATTATGATGCATTGTAGTATGAAAACGAACTAATATACTCACAAGTAGCCCGTGGACAATATTCGGTCAAAACTCAATAATAAACAAGTTGAGTACGAGCACCAATCTGATATTCGTTTAATAAACGAGTCAATTACGAGCATAAATATACATTGGCTCACTCTAGTCATGTACTCTTCCTTTTCACTAACACCCCCCCCCCCCCTCTCTCTATCTCACATGAAGACCATGCAAAAGCATCGTAGTTCATTTTAGTTGCGTTCTTTGTCATAGGACTACAACCAAACAGAAATATCTACTATGTTTCTTCGTAAGTCAAAATGACCAGTTTAGAAAACAATTGAAAATCATAGAAGAAACTATTATATTTGGGTGAGGCAATTTCTTTATGCTTCCTTCACCTTTGTTAATTCAACAGAATCTAATCCAAATCTAGAGTATGGAAGATGTGAAATTAAGCGCAATCAAAGAGGACCAAAACCAAGGAAATTCTAACCTATCATTCTAACCTAAAGGAAATTGCTATTACTCACTTTAGATAGAGACAACATATGCACCAAATGCTGCAAGCACTTCACCTGTTGGTGTCAGGTTTATTAATAAAGCTAGAAACCTAATTAACTAGAGGATGGAGAAGTACAAGTTTCTCACATGTTCTATTTCAGAAGTTTTGTGCCTCAAAATGTGTGGTAAAGTTTTGATTATTGTTAATCTTGTGCAAGATTGGTACCTCATGTTGCTAGTTTCCACAAAATTAGTTGGAGTTTGGTTTTGGATATCATTTGTTCAAGAAGTGTTATCACAGCATCATATGACATGTTTATAACTTTATATGATGTTAACCATCAATTAGATTCTTGAAAAAGATGTCATTGAGTCTAACAATGTTGGTCATCCATTGCTTTCTTTAAGATGAATTTTTTCTTCTTTTTGCAAATATTTACCAAGATTGTGATATTTGGCCATATGGATTGTTAGGGATTTGGCAGCGGAATTAACACAGGTGACATTAACGTTCAAGAATAAACAACAACGAAAATAAAGGACACAAGAGATTTAACGTGGAAACCCGAGAATCGGGTGAAAAACCACGGGATCGATCGCACGACCCAAAACAGAATCCACTATGAATAAACAAAGTTACAGGGTTACAAGCATTCCAAACTCTCAAGCCTCTCACATTACCCACCTCACTGTGTTTCCCCTGTAACGTAGTACAAACATGGTGAATACTATCACCACCCCGGTGACTAACCCAAGCCCCAAGGGCTTCCCG
>BSSO01004693.1:0-14146 GCA_030267885.1 Mesembryanthemum crystallinum | reverse complement strand
AATGACACTTTTTTTCATCTATTATTCATACTTTATGGGTACCATGTAAAATAGTTGGAAAGTACAGGGGTACCACATAAACTAATATAAAGTTTAGGGGTACCATAAATAATTTTGCTTACAAAAAATAAATTGAAAATTCAAAAGTAGCCGTTGTTTTGTAACTTTCATAACATAGGTGGGGGCAAAATTGGAATTTTGGCAAAAAAATATTTCAAATTTTAACGGAAGGCTACCATTTTGACAAAATTCAAAGTACAGGGGTACCATATGAAGGTTTTCAAAGTTTTGGGCACGCTGCAAATTTCGTCTAAGTTCAGGGGTACCACGTGAAATTTTCCTAATTTATATTATCATATTGGGTGTAAGTATTTATTTTCGTAATTTATATAGTTATTTAAATCCTATTTGAATTGGTCAGTAGAGAGAATCTCTCCACAAATCAAGACCTAAATCGGTTACCTTAAATCTAGGGAAGTCAATATATCTAGAGAGTTATACCTAGTCTTTATATACGTATAGTCAGACCTCTCTTCCTCCTCACTATCACTCATTCCCTCACAAACTCCACGAGATACATTGACTTACATACTTCTTTCATTCGCACACATATACACACGACCATCGCCGCCACTGCTTTCGTCGCTGACGATCAATCATTGCATAATCACGCCATCTATAGTCATTGGTAATGGTTTTTTTCACTCATCAAACTCTTACTCATTTTAGTTACCTTTTCGTGTATCACTATTACTCACACGTCTCTGACCTAGTTGGTTCCTCGCCCTGACATCGCTCGTCGGAAACTCCTGCTTATTGCTAGCATCGCACACCCCGATCGTGCGCCACCATAATTGGTTTCCTCTCCCTCTCTTCTTCTCCTCATCCATTACTCTCTTTTGTTTGCAGTCTTTGTCCCTTACTCGACCAACACCATAAGGCATAAGCCTCGCTGAAGTGGCCGGCCACCACCGTGGTATGGCCCTCGTTAGCATTGGCCAGCGGTCCAGACGCCGCCGGTAACCTATCGATGCGCCCAACAGACACACAAAACACCTCTGTTCTAGCTTCCATCGGGCTGTCGTCACAGCCACAGCCACAACCACCCATCTGTAGGGCTCGACCCCACATATCGACCCCTCGTCGGCGACGCTCCTAATTCTCCCTTTCTCTTGTTTTGAAAATTTAAAAAAAAAACAAGGGGGTGTGGTTGAGTGGATAGGGACTCATCTACCCTTAACCAAGGTCGGGTGTTCGAATCTCGCCTTGGGTATAGAGCAACCTTAAATCCCTTGACCAGATGTCCACCCTTTGAGGTGCTTACAATCCAGGGCGGGTAATAGTCACTGTGTGTCAATGGTAGATACCTTTGGTGTGAACCAAGTAAAATAAAATAAAATTAAAAATTAAACCACCGTGGCAATGGCGTCTGGGCCAAGCTTAGAGTGCCAACGACCACCCGCTGGCCACGCGCTGGCCTGGCGAGAACCTCGATAGTGGCATCCATGCCCCGCCTGTTTCCCTTTCTTCTTATGTTTTCTATCTGTAGTGGCTTGTCTGTGAAGTATGATACCAAACTTCTTTTTCCTTTCCTTTTCTATTTCTTATTTCTTTTTTCCTTTTCTCTTAAGTTAGTTATCATTATCATTATCATTCTTATCCCCCCCTCCAAAGAATTGGGTCTACATTTCTTATTCATCTACGTGGGGAAAAAATCATTTATAATATCCATGCAACCTTTACAAGAGATGGCCTATAAAGGAATGATCCAAATAACAATCTAAATGTTTACTCTATACTGTAATCTAGCATACGCATCATGCTGAATTCTATGGACTGTACTGTTATGAGCTCTCCTTTGATCTTGAAAGATGAAAGCATTTCTCTCGCGCCATATTTCAGCTACTGCAGCTGCATTGTAACTTTTTTCCACCTCTTCTGAACAATTTGTCTCTAACATTCTTCTTGAACCAATTGGCCTCATAGCTCAAGCTCCTGTCCCTTCTAATACCACACCTTCTAAGTATGTCATCTCATATGAGCTATGTAAATTTGTAAGTAAAAACAACTCGCTTCTGGATTCCTTAGCTTTATTACACAAGCTAAGGCACACCTATTAGCAAGCTGGAACCCTCTTTTCTGTAGTAGGTAGGGCTGTTCAAAAGTATCCAAATCCGATGATACGATCCGATCCAAGCACTATAAACTACAAATGAGTCGGGCAGCAAGTGCGAGATTCATGATTCAGTATATTAAAAGGATTCGGACATAGCTGATGAACTCAAAACCGCATCATTTCAGGAAGCCATGTATTATAAACTATAAATGAGTCGAGCTGCAAGTGAATTGTTAGCTCAAGTTATCATGCCCTTCCTATAACCCTTCAAAGTCCACACAAAAACCCAGAATAATCCACTACATATGTTTCGGGAAGCAACTGCGAGATTCATGAATCATGATCTAATATATGATTAACATTTTGAACAATTACTACATCTTTTTCCATAAACTAATACACGTCATTGCAGTAAAAAAGAAAAATGAAAAAAAAAACACTCATAAAGCTCTAAGAAAAACATAAATCCCAGCAAACATTGAAAGAAAACATACTATATTATACATGAAGAATCACTCAACACTGCCACATTTTCTCTGCTTTAGACAATCGCTTTTCTAATTCCTTGAATCTCGTAGTCGCAGCATCCATCACAACCTCCAGTTTCCTCTTTAACTTCCTGTTCTTTTGTGCCAACGGCTTTATTTCTTTCCTCTATTTATCTTCCTTCTCCAGTTTCGTCATTAGCACCTTACACCGCTCCTCAGCATTTTTCTGCTCCTCCTCAATCCTCTGCTTCTCCTCTCTCAACCTCCTCAGTTCCTCTTCAAGCTTCTCCATCTTCGCCACCCAGAATCTCGTAGTAGCAGTATCCATCACAACCTCAAAATCTCTATTTAGCTTCTTGTGTTTTTGTGCCAGCAGCTCTATTTCTTTCCTCTGATTATCCGCCTTCTTCAATTCTGCCATTAGCACCTTGCACCGCCCTTCAGCCTCTTTCTCGTTCCTACAAATCTCTCTCTTCTCCTTCTTAATCCTCCGATTCTCCTCTCTCAACATCCTCAGTTCCGCTTCCATCGTCGCCACGCTCGCCATCCACTCGCCATTTTTGTCACTCAAATTCCCCAATTGCTTCTTCAGAATCTCAACTTCTTTGCTCAATTTCACCTCGATTTCTTCCTTCTCTTTCTTTGACCTCTGTACCTCGATTTCTTCTTTGTCACTCTTCAATACCGATTCTCTGAGTGATGATTCTGAAACTCGGGAAGAATTCGTCGAGAAAATCTCAAACCCTAGGTTGAAGATTTTAAGAGAGAGAAGAGGAAGAACAAGAAGAAGAAAAGCTGAAGAGACATAGATGTTTTAATGGCGTGGACCGTGTGGTGGAATATTGGGAGAAATGGCGGAAGAGAAAGGGTTGGGTTTTCTTTTATTCATAGAATATTGGTTTCTTTTGCAGTGCCATTTTGCACTTCAAAAGAAATCAAGATTTTATGAATAAAAGAAAACCCAACCCTTTCTCTTCCGCCATTTCTTCTCATATTCCACCACACAGTCCACGCCATTAAACACATATGTGTCTCTTCAACTTTTCTTCATCCTCTTTTCTCTCTCAAAATCTTCAACTTAGGGTTTGAGCTAACTAATCATCACAAAACAACAATGTTCTCGACAAATTCTTCCCCAATTTCAGAATTCACTCAAAGAATCGGTATTGAAGAGTGAGAAAGAAGAAATCGAGGTGAAATTGTGCAATGAAGTTGAGATTCTGAAAAAGCAATTTGGGAATTTGAGTGACAAAAATGGCGAGTGGATGGCGAGCATGGCGACGATGGAAGCGGAACTAAGGATGTTGAGAGAGGAGAATTAGAGGATTAAGGAGGAGAAGAGAGAGATTTGTAGGAACGAGAAAGAGGTTGAGGGGCGGTGCAAGGTGCTAATGGAAGAATTGGAGAAGACAGATAATTAGAGGAAAAAAATAGAGCTGTTGGCATAGAAGAACAAGAAGCTAGATAGAGATTTTTAGGTTGTGATGGATACTGCTACTATGAGATTCTGGATGGCGAAGATGGAGACACTGGAAGAGGAACTGAGGAGGTTGAGAGAGGAGAAGTAGAGGATTGAGAAGGAGCAGAAAGAGGCTAAGGAGCAGTGTAAGGTGCTACTGGCGGAACTGGAGAAGGAAGATAAACAGAGGAAATAAATGATGCCGTTGGCACAGAAGAACAGGAAGTTAAAGAGGAAGTTGAAGGTTGTGATAGATGCTGCTACTACGAGATTCAAGGAATTAGAGAAGCGAATGTCTAAAGTTAAGAGAAATGTGGCAGTGTTGCGTGATTCTTTAGGTATAATGTAGTATGTTTTCTTCAATGTTTGCTAAGATTTGTGTTTTTCTTAGCGCTTTATATTTTTTTTTTGTTTTTTTTCCTGCAATGATGTGAATTAGTTTCTGAAAAAACATACAGTAATTGTTCAAAATGTTAAGCATATATTAGATCATGAGTCATGAATCTCGCAGTTGCTGCCCGACCCATTTGTAGTGGATTATTATGGGTTTTTGTGTGAACTTTGAAGGGTTATAGGAAGGGCATGATAACTTGAAGCTAATATCGCACTTGCTACCTGATTCATTTGTAGTTTATAATACTTGGCTGCCTGGAATGATGCGGTTTTGAGTTCATTAGCTATGTCCTTGTCCTTTTAATATACTTAGTCATGAATCTCGCACTTGCTACCCGACCAATTTGTAGTTTATAGTGCTTGGATATATGATCCGGTGATAAATGTCAGATATCCGGATCTGATACTAATCGAATTTTTATAAATTTGGATATCCAAATTACCCGACTTGTATATATATTTTTCAAAAAATCATTCAAAGATGCCCCCTAATTAATTGCTAATGTCATTTGCTACTGTTTTACTTTTACATGTGATTTGATACTTTTGCTAATTGTCATTGTCTTACTAATAATATTACAATTTTTCTTTTTTTGATATTTGAATGAAATGAAAAACTTTAGTAAATTATTGAATGAAATGCCTCTATTAAATATTTTACATGGGAGTACACTGCCCATCTTCAAAAAGCAATAGACGATAATTTAAAAATAATACACATTCTTATAAAACAAAGTCTTGACTTTTTCAATGAAGCGTATTGGTTATCTATCGACCTGAAAATTTGTATGTACGACTAAGCAGATATCCGGTTTGAACCAGATCGGATTTGGATATCCGAAATATTGCATCTGATCGGATTGAAAATCCGCTATTGAACATCCCTAGTAGCAAGTCAACTGTTGGAAGGTATGTTGGAGGGCCATCCATAAGACAATTCCATGTCATGGGACTGCAAAGTTTTCCCAGACCAGGTTTTAGTGTCTCCATCCCCCCTGTTTCATTCTGAAAATATCATAAGCTTTTTTGATTCTGAACTTGCCATGTAGCACACACTTTTCAAGCTGTGTTTTAGCCCTTCTTATATCCCCTGTAATACTCATCAGCTCATCTCTGATGGTAATCATATTCTCCAGAAGGCTGAATCATTAGCTTTCACCTTAGAAGACCATATATCTTGGCTTTGTAGGTGGTATTTCTCGGTCTATGATCTCCACACCCTCTTAAACATAATCCCCATAGACGGCGCCAAACTGTGGACAGCGGCTCCCGGGACCTCGCCCCACAAAAGGACAAGTGTGAAAATGTGAGAAGTGGCCGCAAGCGGGTTGTATTTGCTTAGTTTCTTTATTGGTTTTAGGTTATGCGGTGTCGTAGTCGTGTTTATCATGTTTTGATTTTATTAATAGTCGAGGGGACTACGTTTAAGAGTATGCAAAGGTAGACACAATGCCACCATATATTAGGAAATATGGAACCGTTTTAGAAAAACGCTTTGAACATGAATATCTAGAGATATATCATGAACAAGCTGATTTGCACCCCATTTACGGATGGGGAATAACTTCTTATGCTCGGTGGGAGAGTTGAGTTCAGGGGTGTAGAACTAGTTAGAGGCCAACTAGCCCGTTGGTGACAATAGCTCTACTCACATGGATCAAAAGCTTGTCATTGTATTCACACGATATTCATGCAATAGATTAAGCCTTTTACATTCACTATGTCGGTTATGGAAACATTACCCACTAAAGAATTTCGAGGTGACCACTTTAGGTGCTTAGGGATGAGATTAATTAGATGAACCAACCTCTTCTAAGACACATGCTCATGGATGGAATTGATGGGGGTGCATCAATCCCATCTAAAACATACTTAGGCAAGTTTCATGCTTCGGAAAACGATAAAATTTAGTGGCATGCTTTGTTAGGTGGTGTTTAGCCAAGTGAACATGGAGTTTATTTCATGTTTGGTTTATTTAGATCTTTAAATGAGAAGTAAAGCCAACAAATCACATGAATGATATTATTTAGAAGCTAATCATAATCATGTCAAAATAGAAATAAAATAGAAAGAGAAACTAAGAGAAAGATTAAACAAATGAACCAATGGTAGATCACCCTCAGGATAGCTCGTTGGATTAGAAATCCTTTGGCTTGAGTGCGATCTTGGCAAGATCTTAATCCTTGGAGGATGATGATGAGTCTTTAAGATTTTGTGCTTGATTTGTGGTGATTGGGTTTGTGTTTAATTTGTGGTGAGTGGGTTTGATTTTAGTGATTGGGTTTGATTTGTGGTGCTGAGGTGTGATTTGCGTTGCTTGGGTTGGTGTTTGATGAATGTGCTTGAAGATGGTTGAAAGTGGTTGAAGGTGGATGGATATGGAGATGGGTTTGGTTAAATAAGGTTGAAGGAGGATGAAGATGGAGGTGGATTTGGCTCCCCCTCTCTCTCTCTAGATTTTAAGTTGTTCTCCTTGATGGGCAAGTTGAACTCCTTAATGCTCTCAAATTGACTCCAATTGACAACTTGAGCTCCCTTTTTCTCCTCCCCTTGGAATGAAGGGGAAGTCTCGTATTTATAGAGCCCGAAACTTCGGAATTATGCAAGGATAACAGCTGTAAAAAAAGGTCTCGACGCGCGTCCGGGGGCTGTTACCCGGACCGATAGGCATTGAGGTAGAACGCTTGGGTGGTGAACTTACTGCCCAGGCATTGAGCCTGATCGCCCAAGTGGTCTGGGCAACACCCAACGCTTCTGGCTCACGTTGGTAAGATTTCGTGATGCGATGATTTTAAGTGATTTGATTGGTAGAGAACTGATCGTACCACTATACATAAAATTCCTAATCTGGTATGTACCCGTGGGTTTCCATCCATGGGTTATTTCATGGGTTATTGGGTGGATATTTGACCCATTTGCTGCTTCATGTTTGGTTTAAGCACTGTTTTGGGCTGGAAACTTCAAAATGGCATAACTTTTGATCTGGAGACCTGATTTATGATCTGTTTGAAGTTTTGGAAACCTTAGAGCAAAGGATACTAGATGAGAAGAAATTTTATGAGATAGGTGCCAAGGATGAGATCTTTCCTTAGGTGTTCATCATTTCCAAGCGTGTTATTTGTTATCGTCATTCGGCGGTGGAGGACTTAGGAGACACCGATTAGGCTTTCTATAGCAACTCTCCATAACTTGATTAAATAGACAACAAGTAGGATCTACATTTTTGAAATTGAATCTGGCCAATCTATCCTTGGTATGCAGCCTCCCCAAATGAGTTATCCAAAGAATAAAGGCATGTCTAGGCATAGTGGCTTTTCGCCATACCCATCTGGCTTCAGGGTATTTGTTTTGAGAACCATGAAGCCAGTAATATCCACTCGAGATTGAGTATTTTCTATCTTGTGCTAGGTTCCAAGATGAGTCAGAGTTGTAACCACCCTTAGAACTTCCATTTTAGGGTGTTTATCTTGCACCAATACCAGCTACTATTGGAGGTAGCTGAGTATTCCCAGAACTGTTTATCCTTCAGATAAATTGAATGAACCCACTTGATCTAGGAGAGAGTTTTGCTTTGCTGATGTAGCCCAAATGTGCTTACCAATAGCTGCAATATTCGAAATCTTGCACCTCTTAACTGCCAATCCTCCATATTTCTTGGGTAGACAAACTCTTTCCCAAGCCACCAGAGGGTTTATCTTATTGTCCTGCCCCCACAAGAATTCTCTGCATAACTGCTCAATTCTCTTTACAATGTGTACTGGAAGAATGAACGTAGAAGCCCAATGAACTTATAAAGAAAATAGAATTGAATTAACCAACTGGCATCTTCTAGCATAGGACAAATGTGTAGTTGACCAACATTTGATTTTAGCTGTGATCTTATCAATGAAAACCTGACAATATATTTAGCTCCATTTTGTGGGTGATAAAGGAAGTCTTAGATACCTCATAGGAAACCTCCCCTTTGCAAAACCAGTGAGCTGGTCGAATAATTTTCTATTCAGTTTCATTAGCAATCCTAGCTGTGTCAATTGCAGAATTCATAGGATTCACTTGAAGGCCAGATGTTAAAGCAAATTGCTGGAGTCATTGGTGAAGAGTTTCTTCTGAGTTGACATCTCCTTTGCAAAATAGATTTGCATAAGGGATGTACTTAAATTAGCTTGAGCAGCAGCTTTCCGAATAATTCTTGTGAGATACTCCATGGCCATTACAAATAAGAGAGGTGAGACAAGGTAACCTTGTCTTAAACCCCTTTCTCCTCTAAAATAACCACACAATTCACCATTGAGCACAACTAAGAAACTTATTGTAGAGGTCATACAAGCAATGATCCATTTGCAGAATTTCTCAGGAAAACCAAAAGTAGCCATCAACTCCTCAAATAATTCCCAATTGACTGTATCATAAGCTTCCTCAAGTTAACTTTAACGACTCCCATAGATCCTAATGAGATCATGACTAATCAGAATATCGCGAGCAATTTTTTTACCTGCCACAAAAGCTCCTTGATTATCTTGAACAATCTCAGGTAGTACTAGCTTTAATCTATAGCAGATAAGCTTGGAGATGGCATCGTAGATCATGTTGCAACAGGCTATGGGTCTATAGTGACTAGCTGAGCTAGCTGACTCAATTTTGGGCACCAATGCAATAGCAGTAGAGTTGATACATTTGAGGAGCTTACCAGTTTAAAAGAATTCCTGGACTGCTACAATTATATCTCTACCCACAATAGGCCATGCAGCCTTAAAGAATCCTGCACTAAAGCCATCTAGTCTAAGACTCTTTATGTTTGGAATAGAGAAAAATGTTGCTTTTATCTCCTCTTTTGTGAAAGGTGCAGTTAGTACAAGCTGCTGCCCAGTATTAAGAATTTTCCCCTAACTGATGACTTCTTGATCGATAGGCACTGTGTTTTTCCCTGGCAGCATGCTATTGAAGAATCAAACAAAATGATCCTTAATGTTGTTAGAATCATAATGAGGATTGCCTTCACTCTCAATGATTGAGGCGATTATGCTTTTGTATCTTCTTTGCTCCAGTACTGCATAAAATCCGGCTGAATTTGAGTCCCCCATGGAGATCCAATCAACTTTACTTCTTTGCTTGAAGATTTTTCCTGCTGCAATCTCTGCTTCAATGAACTCTTCATAGGCATGCCTTTCCTTCTCTTGTAATGCTATATCCCCATAGTTAGCATGAACATATGATTGAGCTTGCTGTAGTCTGCTTCTAGCTATGTCAACTTTGTGTAGCAGATTTGGATACTTGGATCTTTGTAGCTTCCTCAGAGGAGCCTTCAATTTCTTGAATTTCCTGTACTACTTGATACATTTTACATCCTCTAACATTGTATTTCCAAGCACTAGCTACAAATATTAGTGAAATTAACATCATCTATCCACATATCACAAAATTTAAAATGTATTTCGCCTCTAACAAAACTGTTTCTAAGTTGTATAAGTGTAGGGCAATGATCAGATAACTACTCAGATTTGAAAGTTGCAGTAGCTTCATCAAAATGAGAGATCCATGCAGCATTGACTAGCACTAATGCATGAGGATGAGGAATTTTAGCAAATCAATTAAAGGAACAATTCACTGCTGTTGTGCATTTGACTCGGTGACCAAGACTTGCTTTATTTACTTACCTTATTTTGTTAGGAGTCTTATTATTTGTTTCCTAGTTTATTTTGGAGTCATCATAATAAGATATTTTTGGAGACTTTTTAGCAAAGTTTATCTCTTGAGAATATTATTTTTCAAGAAGGTCATCTTATTTAGGTTACCTAATTCTAATTAGTCTAGTATTTGGAAAGTTTCCTAATTCTATTTAGTTTTTTTTTTCTACAAGCTACTTTATTTTCCTATAAATAGGACCATGTAATCGTTTATTTCGTAGTGTAGTTGATAAATAATAAACGAGAGTTATCTCAAAAGTCTCTTTGTGAGTTCTTGACTGGATTTAAGTTTTTCTTTGTGAGTTCTTAAATCTTTGTTTACCTTTGTGGCTTACACCCCATAATTCCCTCATTGTCTTAGTTAGTTTGAGAGAATATATTAGACCCTTGTGTAATCCCTAACTGTGTGGCCAAGCCTGAGTTAGAGGTTAGACAAGTTATCGTTTTTATCCCATAAAACCCAAAATTCACAAAAACAAATTTCTATATACATCCAATTGGTATTAGAGCAAAGGATTGGGATTTTCTTAAATTCCAATGATTTTGAAGTTGATATCTTTTACCATGACTGGTGGCATAGATGAGATGCTCAAGAAGATGGCAGAGTATATAGTTGAGCGTGAGGCTAGTATAACCCAAAACATTGGCCTTTAAATTCAAGAGCATGTTCAAACTGCGCTGAGAGCTGCTGGTATTAGTGTTGAATAAGGTGACTAGAGGCGTTGTCCACTACATCTTCAAGGAGGATTTAGGCAGGAACGTGATGATGATCGTGGGTTAAAACTCGAGATTCCAGAATTTGATGGTGACTTGGATCCAAAAGTATATCTTGAATGGATAAGAACTGTAGACAACCTTTTTGAGTATAAGAGAGTTTGATGATCACAAGAAATTTAAGATCGCTGTGTTGAAATTCACCAAGTTTTTAGGACTTGGTATGATAATTTGGAGAGGCAAAGAGTGCAAGATTGCAAGACCAAGATCAGCTCTTGGGAGAAGTTAGAGAAGCACATGAGAAGAAAGTTTGTTCCTCGTGAATTTGAACAACAAAACTATATATGTATGACTAACCTCAAGCAAGTAGACGTGAATGTAGGGGCATACATACGTGAGTTTGAGCATCTTGCTTTGTTGTGCAATGTCTAAGAACGGGAGGAACAACGCATAGCACGTTTCATAGGAGGTTTAAATATCAATCTTGCTGAGACAGTGGATGTTCAAAATTATCAAACTTTTGATGTAGTCTATAGACTTTCGCTCAAGTTCGAGAAACAAGCCAAGAAACCCATAAGCAAAACTGTTGTTAGAGGGATTTCTAATCTTTTTGAGGGTTCGAATTCGAGTTTGTCTCCTACCCAAGTTGAAAAAAAAAAAGTGATCAAGGAGCAAAGAGCAATACAAGAAACCAACAAGCCCAAGAATAAGAGTGACAAGAGGTGCTATAAATGTCATGGAATTGGACACTTTGCTGCTGAATGTGCAAATCGCCAAGTTCTTTCCATACAAGAGGTTGAGGAAATCAAGAAAAGTGAAGAGAAAGAAAAAGAGGCAGTAGAAGCCTTTGCTAATCCAGAAATAGAGGGTGACTTCCTACTTGTTAGAGGAGCTCTACAAGTGCAACAAACATATGGAAAAGACGAGTAGCGAGACCAAAATTTTTATACTTTTGCAAGGTAAGGGATAAATTGTGTCATCTAATCATTGATAGTGGAAGTTTTGTGTACTCGAATTCACCCTAAGCCATACTCGCTTCAATGGCTTAAGAAGGATAATGGGATGCAAGTAAACAAACAAGCTCTTATAAGCTTTTCTATTAAAAAATTTGAAGAAGAAATTTGGTGCGACATTCTTTCCATGGATGCTTGTCACATTTTGCTTGGAAGACCATGGCAATTTGATAGAAGTGTGACTTAAGATGGGTGTAAGAACGTGTATACAATTCCGGTGGGCCGAAAGAAATTTCATTTAACTCCTATGCAATCTACTGAGGTGCATACTTTGGAAAGAAATTCCAAGGAAAGACACAGTTTGTTTCTTGATGCTGGAGACATTGAAGAACAAGTAGAGGCGCAGCAAGCAACGCTCAAGATACATGTGGCTCAACTCCAAATTGCAACACGGAAGTATGTACGCAGCGTATAAGTTTTAATTGTGATTGGATGAAGCTAGCCTTTCAACAATGTTACTCAAAGAGGGAGGATGGAGATTAAAAAACTAAGACTTTAAGAACGTTGGATTCCTCCAAGTCCAAGAGTTACTGGATTTGAGGACGATTCTTTTCAAAGGGGGAGGTGATGCATGAGCATGAGGAATTTTAGCAAATCAATCAAAGTAACAATTCATTGTTGTAGTGCATGTGACTTGGTGACCAAGGCTTGCTTTATTTACTTACCTTATTTTGTTAGGAGTCTTATTATTTGTTTCCTAGTTTATTTTGGAGTCATTATAGTAAGTATTTTTGGAGTCTTTTTAGGAAAGCTTATCTTATGAGAATATTATTTTTTAAGAAGGTCATCTTATTTAGGTTTCCTAATTCTAATTAATCTAGGATTTGGAAAGTTTCCTAATTCAATTTAGTTTTTTTTTTTTTTTTCCTGCGAGCTACTTTATTTTCCCTATTGGAGTTCTTTTAATTAAGATTAGAATTGAACCCATAAATAAATGTGGTAAATAATTCTTCTTGTGTGTCCATCTTCCTGATCAAGCAATATATGTATGGTCTCCAGCTTCCTCACACTTACAATAAAGACACCCCTCTTCCACATCAGCCATATTCTCTCCACAGGTTGATACCCAAGGTTGGTATATACATTTTAGCCAGCACATAGTCTATTCATACAATCTTCCACTTTCTCCTTTTTTATTTTTGTTTCTACAAGCCCACAAAGGCCTAATTTATTCTCAGTGCAAAATAGAGAAACCACTCTCTATTTATTAGGCCAGTTAAGGCCTCTCTCATTCCACATTAAGATTCTATCCATATCCATCAAGGGGGCCGTTGATAGGTTGTTTAGTTTGAGACTTCTGCATACTTATGTCTTCTTCATGCTCATCATCATGCAACACTTCAAAAGGATTCTCTGACTCCACTTTAGAAGACACCTTATCGTTTTACTTCTTTCCATTCTAAACCATATGCCATTCTGTGTTTTTCTTGTTAACCTATGCAGGATTCTTATCTGGATTCTTTATAGGCTGTGCTTTAGGTTTTGATGGTTCAACACAATCTCAGGCTTATTGGGGTTCTTCATGCATTTTCCTTCGTCATGACCAATGCCTTTACAAAAAGTGCATTTAGTTCGTTTTCACTCATAAGTAACTGCTTGAGTGACCAATCTTCCATGTATATTCTGATATTGAACTTCTGTAGGATAGGTACCATCAATTGGGACATCAACCAAAGCTCTCACATAGTTAACCCCCACCTTTTGTTCTGTATTCTTATCAACCATTATAGGATAGCCAATACGACTGCAAATCTTGCTTATACCCATTAGGCTCCAATATCGGATATCAAGGTTTGGAAAAATAACCCAAATGGGAACTGAATCAGGTTCCTCATTGAAGCTACCAAAGTTATTAGTCCATGGTTTGATAATAAGAGGTTTACTATCAAAATGGAATACTCCTGCTTCTAAATCTTCATATCTGCTAGCAGCAGACTCAACGCATAAGGATTAATCCATTTTTCATCATCAAAACCTTATCCACCCCATCACTACAAAAAAAATGACTTGTTCCAACATAAATTTACCAACAGAAATATTTTCTGTTGGTAAAAGTAATTATTTGCGACAGATTTCAAACATTGCAGGCCCCGTTCGGGTAGGATTTCAGTTTTAAGTTTTCAAAATTTTATAAACCAAAACCAGTTTTTGTTGTGAGATTTCAAAATTTTATAAAACCAAAACCATTGGCCACCTCCCTATTTGAGTCGCACCTTTTTACCTCCCCACCTACCAGGCTACCACTACAATCTCCAGTTGTTGTGGTGGTTTGAATGATA
>BSSO01004692.1:0-14146 GCA_030267885.1 Mesembryanthemum crystallinum | reverse complement strand
ATAGTCCAAATACACCCTCCTTAATTCTTGTGTGAATAGTGCAATGTTAAGGAAAGTGAGGGACGGATGGAGTATTTGGTTAGAACCAAAGGCAAAGGCACCAATATATTCAGTTCATCCTACGTGGCTTTCAACTTTAGTGTAATCAGCAGCAATAGTACAGTCATCCCCCGCTGTTTTGTATTAAACCTGTAATATCCTGAATCAAATGATCAATAGCAATATATGAGAGAAAAGGTAAAATTGATCTGAACTCAATGGTAACAACGACAAGGACAAAGGTGATCATAGAAAAAGTCGCCAATAAACATATGCTCTCTCCGTCAGTAATTGGTTATGTCATTGTGTGATGACAACCACTCGAAAGTAAGCATCTGTTACATTTTCGTCCAAAATCCCTTTGATGACAATGCATTTTCAGTTGCAAATGTCCATTCCTCTAGCTACTTGATTAGTAGCTAACTAGGCTGCCAGAGAAAGCTCCATGGGATGGGGATGGCATTGTCAATGCTGATGTGCTGAGAGTTAAGTTGTCAACTGTGTTGTTGTAATTGACGGCTATGAGATCTGCCTGAATTATTTATATGAACAAGAGTGTAATCCCCGTCAATTTGTATGTCATACCCGTGCAACTTATAGAGGTGACGGCCAAATCACTTTGGAAAGTATCACTTAAATGGTTATAGTGTAAAAGTATCACTTACTCATTAGTTAAAAAACTACTCCTTACTTTTCAAGTAAAAGTAACACTTATTGTTCAAAAAGTATCACAAGATTCACAACATTCTATAATAGTACAAGTTTTTGCGATATTGTTGTGGACGATATAAAGAAGGAACCCGAGCGCATAGCTACTTAGCTAGTACAGGATGTAACTATGAGTAGTTCATTTCTATTAAGCGAACTGATGTACAGTAATTTTTTGTAGGTGGTCACTGAATAGGCTGAAAGCCTGAGAAATAGCCCATTTTTAAGCTGAAAGCTTGAAGAAAGATCCCAATATTAACAATATCTCTAACATAGTATGAAAGACCATAAAGCCATACCATAGCTTAGAAGCTATACAAGCCCAAGTGTAACCATTCTAAACTCAATTAGGAATACTAACTAGATAGAATAACCCGCTAAATTTATAGTACCACTTTTCCTTGTACATGCCGGAGATTAACTATTTTCTTAATTCTTCCAATATGAGATAACTTACACGTCGACTTGAGTACTAGATCTAGATATGCTAACGATCCAGGTAACTAAAATACAAAATATGATTTTAAATTTCACTCAATCACTATTGAGATTTATTTGCCCAAATTAGAAACTTGACAAGTTTTTTGTAACATTCTAAAATAGAAAATTTGACAATTTTTTAAGGGGCGGAGGGAGTACATAACTCTAGAAGCTAAAATGGTCCACTATACATGTTCCCATCCAGTTGGTTCGTTGTCAAAGCGTAAAAACTTAGCCTATTAATGCAATTAATGAGCCAAGGGTCAAATTGCTGTAAATTAAACTCCACATTTAGAACTAGCTAGATATACTTAATAGTTATTGGTTATATATATACTCTCAGTCATCACTCTCCCCACACATGGCCTGCCTAGACAGCTTATATAGCGTTGCGGAGCAGCAGCTGAAACTTTGGCCTCTAATCAATTAAGTTACTACTATTGACTTATTGTTAATTAATAACATACTAATATAGAGTAGTATATATATACCCAATTGTTAAGCTCAAAGTCCTAGGAACTATGAAGAAACCGCCCCACGTAACTCGATGAACCCAAATGGTGTGTGCGATCCAACTTCAACGGAACCATCTACTTCATCGTATAAATTAAGTTTTGAAACGCGTCTCTTATACTTTAGAGCAGTGACTCATACTTCTGATACAGCGACTGCTCCTACTTTCAGACAGACGGTTCTTGGAATGACTTGTTCACATCGGATAAGTAACTACCACTACTCCATCATTTGAACTAAGCTCATGCAAGATTTTACCATGTAATGTTTGTCTTATTAATCATCATTTTATTTTACAAACTAATGGCCAAAATTTTTGAATTTCAACCTCTAAAAGTCAAGGATCCAAGTTCTTCCAGTGGGAACTATCCTTTTTGTGCAAACTATAGCTATGCAAAGTCGTAATCTTAACCATCAACTCTCGTTATCAACGACTATGATCACCCAATTCTGCATGTGGATCTAGTTCAGAATTGAGGTGTTCTTATAATCTTATGTGTGAACAAATCTTCGAAATCCTATCCGTCTGTCTATGTTACCTGGACTCGGCTGGAAGTGTCCAATAACATGGATACATGTCCAAGCGTCGGACTCGACAATATTTTGAAAATTTTGCATAGTTTTAGCTTAAAATGAAGTGTCGAGTGTCCGTACCCATGTCCAAGTGTCGAGTGTCCGATACGGGTATCTGAGGTGAAATGAAGAGTTCGAATAACATAGCCGTCCGTTCATTATTGAAATTGACAGTTGAAATTTTGAGTTCGCAAATAAGAATAGGTTGCACATGAAAGTGTCAAATTTATTTTAATTATATTAAGCCTTGGAGGAACCGCAATTTAAAACCAGATCCATCTAAATCGGTGCACAAACACCACAGTACTATATAATCTTTATATACACATTGCCAATTTCTTAGTTCCTCAAAGTCTCCAAAAGCTCGTTATGGAATCGCAGAGATTCTTGGCGAAACAATAAACTAATCCGATTCCAGAAAGACGAACAATTAGTAATACTTCATTGGATCATGTCAGTCAGTATTGTAAGCTAGGGAAGAATACGTGTACTTTAGAAAAGTCATCATTTGTTTGAAGCCAAAGCAAAGTAAAGCATTAGTACCTAGTATAGTGGCAATTAAAGAATAGTAGTTTCTTTCTTCTTTTATTTTATTTTTTTGGGTTCATTCATACATGTTATAAAAATAAATAAAAATTAGTAGAATCTGCAAAAATCAACAAAAACAAACAAAATGTCTCTTTACTGAATAAATCGAATCAACGAAAATCAATAAAAAAATAACATAAAAAGAACACAATACATAAATTAGTTAACCAAAGAGGTAGGATTGTGTAGTTTGCATGAATGAGCCTCTTTATTCTAAGATGAGTTCCGCTTTGACAAAAGTTGTAATACTACATTGTTTGGACGACAATTTTTCAGAATCAAAACGTAAAACTTTTTATTAAAATAAGATTAAAAACAGTTCGAACGATGCTCTTATATGAATCAGAGAATGTAAGTTACATTGATAATGAAAATTTTATACACTAGACATAGATTTAATAACATTTATATGGATATATACAAAACTACTTAGAATTATGTCATTCATATATAAAGTATACTCCTACATCTTTTAGAACTCAGTATATTATTTATCCGGTCGAGCCACATTAAGCTTCTATCATTAAGAACTACAAACTCTTTCCCACTTGAGCCACTTAAAAAAAAAATCAAAAAAAAATCAAGAAAAATCAAACAGTATAACAAGAAAATATATATCCATCAATGTCTTATTTCTCCATAAGAGATTAGTACAAATAGCTTGCTCTATAGCTTTTCTACTTCCCACCGCTTTAAAAATCACTCTCTCTGTTCAGCTGTCCATTCCTCCGCCCGCCTTTTCTCCCCCTCTCTTTCTGCACCCACTCTCTCTCTCTCTCTCTCTCTCTCTCTCTCTCTCTCTCCTCACTCGCTGACATCGAAACCTGCAAATTCAATTCCACAAAAAACAGAGGAGAGAGAAACAAACGCAAAGAATTTGAAATTGAAATTGAAATCGAATGTAGTTTGTTGATCATCAATCATCATCAATTCGATGGAGAAATGGCAGCAGCAGATACGATCGCTTTCGAGCTCAACGGCGGCCACCATTGCAATGATCTTCTTCACCTTCCTTCTCACCTCGCTAATGTTCTTCACCGGCCATGACAGAACCACCAGAGTTTTTCCTACGAGCTTCAACAACTCTAACCTCCTCTTTCGTCAATTCAATTCATCTTCCTCTGTTGTTGCTGCTGATGATCATCAACAATTGCAGAGCGTTGTCGCCGGAGCTGTTCTCGCCGTCAATGTCTCAGCTCACCAGATTTCCTCCTCTATTGTGGTCTCTTTCTCTCTCTACAATGATTTTGAACTGTTTTTGTTGATGCTCTGTTCAACGGTTTCACTTGCGCCGTTTATTTTTTTCTCAAAATAATGAAAATGTGTATTTGATATAGATTCTCTTACGATATTGATTTTGATTTTTCGGTTGAAATTTTGGCCCCTGGCATTTCATTCTCTCTGTTTTAGTGGATCTATAGTTGTTCTTGATGATTATCGCTTCGACTGTTGCATATCTACAAATGCAATTATTCTTTTTGAGTGGAAAGAGAAACAAAAATGACTTCAGAATTGAGAGAACCTTCTTTCTTTATGTAATTATTTGGAAGAACTTCATACTTATTATTACTACTCGCATTATCTCTTTTTTTAAAAAAAAAAAACAAAAAAAAAAATTCTCCAACGAATTAAGAACAGTGTTGAATCAAAAATTTCGGCGCGCCAGTGCCTGTGTTTTAAGGTTGTTATATCACTTTTGAATTTATGCTTTGTTAACTTCAAGCTGTTAATAAGCTCCAACCGCCAGAGTCTAATGGTGCAGTAATATTTTTGAAAATTTTACAGCTCTTAAATTTATTAATTTTCTGAAATTGCGAAAAATTAAAATTGTGATTTCAGAGACAAGGTGGTGAAGATGATGAAGCAGAGAGGAGGAAAAGAAAGGAGGAGAGAGTAGTGGAGGAAGGATTGGCGAGATCAAGAGCGGCGATCCGTACAGCAATGGCTTCTTCAAGTCGAAGAAACCGATCCTTGACCTTCAATGCTAGCACCGCATTCATATACCGTAACGCCCCTGCATTTTATCAGTACGTTTCTCTCTCTCTCTCTCTCTCTCACTCTCTCACATTCGTAACGTCAGGTTTTGTTTAGTGCCTATTGAAAGATGATACTAGTAGTTGTTACATTTAGGAGAGTGGGAGTTTTACTATGAGAGGTCAAATTCGACTCGAGATTTTCAGAGAGCATATACTTAATGAGTTCAAATGAACAAAAATTAAACTTCCAAGTAAGTAATAAATTTTGAACTTTGATGTTGATGAGTCATAAATGAATGCTAAATTAGTGTTAGATAGGAGTATCCCATGGTTAATGTTGTCATCCCGTTTTAAGACTTTAATAAGAAAGATTTGTGCTACGTCTAAGTAGTGGAATTTTGTTGTACTCATTCTTTTTTTTCTTGATCGGAGTTGTACTCATTCTTTTTGGCAATAAACTATTTAACCAATGTTATTTGGTGGGTTATACTTGGGATTGATATTGTGGATGAGGAAAATTTTACAATGTGGTCACCGAAATTTTTAATATACACCGTAAGATTTAAGTGAATTAATCTTATTCGTTTATTTTATCTTATCAATTATAAGTTTGGTTGAAACCAAAAACATTTTGGGTCCAACCAAAGTGATGATTATGATTTTTTTGATTTTGGTTGCAACCAAAGACAGTTTGGTTCCAACCAGACCAATAATCTTTCCACGGCCACCAGTTAGCGGTGGCCGTGGAAGAATTACCCTTGTGGATGATAACGACTGTGATTAGACCGGTATAATTACATAATAGGAGTATAAAATATATATGGTTGTGGATGTAAAGGTGGATTAGGTAGTAAACTCTCTAGTGGTTTGATATTAGATTATGGTTTGAAACCCGTCTGCATTGTGTTAATATTTGCGTCTCTTTTATACACATATATACACAAACAAAAATAGATTAAACCTATGTGACTTGAAACTACTTCAGAGTTCCTTTCCTCTCATATTCTTTTGATTTCCAAAAGATTTTAGTCATCCTTGGTTTCCTCAATCATATTGATTGATTCATGTTTGATCCTTGAGATTGAACAAGTTCTCTCCAAATTATAGTCTCCCATCAGTTTGATAACAATTGTTACTTTTATTATCAAGTAATAAATTACAGTAAGTCATTTTTCAAATGCTTAGATTAGACTGATCGCCATGTGACAATTAAAATTGGATGGGAGAACCGCAGTTCATCGATACTATTTGAATGTATACCCAATAACAAGTGCAATTAATGACCATCAATTACAGCACGCTTGTAGAGAATTTCATTTATGACTTCCTTCTTAAAGACTCATTAGAATAGTAAACATGATTGTATCTTACTCTATTTAGCTTTCAATACTAGACTTCCAAATCCACAAAGGAGATATCTCATTTGAATATAAGAGCAGATTCACAAGTTTTCTTATTCTAATTTCTAGGGTTTGAACTTTGAAGTGATCAATTGCTAGTGCTACATGTGGAGTGAATGAGTACTATTTGATGGAGAATGGAGCACACCACATGTTAGTTGAAAACTCGAATGCATGGACTTTCACTGTAAAAAGTAGCGGTCTATGTAGATTCATGACATCGTCTGTGCACTGCTTATGAGTTATGACTTTATGTGCTCCTTAGGAAAGGACCATCTATCACCCATTTCAATGTCCAAAAATGGAGAAGCTTATGATAAACTAACTTTCACGAGCACCTTTTTTCCCATATATGAGTTGGAAACTCTACAAATGAGTTAAAAAAAAAAACTTAGCTTAAGAAGTCACCAAGCTGGTACTTTTGAAACTTATAAACCATCATATATACACCTTTTGAGGGTGTTTTTTTTGTATAGTAGGAGTCTTCTGATATACGCATATAGAGGGTTGTGGGCTGTATATGTAAGGGTACTCTTCAAGCTTCCAAGTGCGGCACTACTCATTCTAAACACCACTTGATTGCTTCTCAGCAAAAGGGGCATTTGGTTATTACCATTCATGGCATATGTTATTATTATTGGAATTGAAGCTTGTTTATATGGTTGCTATAATTATATGGATGATTGTTCATCCAATTATAAACTTCTCTTATTAGCTTAATGTAATACAACTAAGATGCGCATTATCATGTCGCGGTTGAGTACTTGCTTGTTAGGGGTAGTCTAGACGCAATTTTGTTCCAAAAGTGCTAGTAACTTATCTAAGCTCGAGTTTGGCCCACAGTTAGCTGTATAATCCTGGGGCTTGATTTTTTGCTTGTTATGCTCTGACTCAAGAAGGATGTAACCTGAAATCTGATTTGTTAATGCAAGCAACATACCTTGTGGGAGGCAAGGGGAAATACAAATGTAACATGTGTATCGTGAAGGTAATGTGGTGCCTGATGCATTCAAATGAAGCACTCAAACTTGAGCGATGGGTGCACGTTTTCGATAGTTCTCAATAGTTCTAGTAGGATCTTCTTCTTTTGTTTTCAGGATATTAGGTTGGTTTCCCACACTTAACAGTGCAAGACGCCCAAGTAGTACTTGATCGGAATCACTTATTAAGGGCTCAATTGATTATCAAAGTACTTAGTTACTGTTAGATTATTGCTAAGTTATACACCTTAGAGCCCATGAATGTTGAAGCATAGGAACAAAGGGTCTAAAAACCATAATTTAAGAATCAGGTAAAAGGACTCCTTTAATACTATTATACTATACATGATGACATTGCCATTCCAACATACTTTCTTAATTTTTGGGGGATTTTATTTACTAGAAATTTTGAAAGTATAATCCTTAGAAACAACTTCTCTATATTGACAATTATCAAGAGGTTGCCACTGGAACTCTTCTTACCAAAAATGCTTCTCATGCATGATTAATTGCTATGTCAAGTAGTCATTGTGGCATTTGTTGCCAATCACTATCAACTACTATGAAGCTAAAAGGTAACTAGTCAAGTCATTAAAGGCAACTACTCTGAAGACAGAACAGCTTATGTAAGGGATCAGTACTGTTTTATTGCTGAAAGTAGTAATATAGTCTCTGTCATTACTTGCGGTTGCAGTCACGATCTTATGACAGCCAAATTAGCAAGGCAGCTGCTAGTTGATCATACTGTCATAGGAATTGATCTGTTCCAGGAAGCTAACTACAAAACCAGCATCACATAGAGCTTTGGATTCTAGTAATGTGCTATGTACTGTTTTTGTTCTTTTATGTTGTAATCCAGTTCTGTTACATGGTTCTATAACCAACCTACATATAGGTGAATATAATATGTACTTGTATTACATTTATCTGAAAATGTGGGTGACGACAGTTGGTCTTGAATTGGTGACGTAGTGAATTGCACTTCTCCAAGGAGCTTTTCATTATTGAGAAAACTCAAAAGGAATTATATGGTTAGAGGTATATTCCTGATATAGTACAAGAAAACAAAATACACTTAAGAGGTTACAAACCACCAGCGAGAATGGTACATAGGCTTGATTGTGCAGCAAATTGAATAATGCTCGACCTAATAGCTGTACTTTCAAGGTTGTAGTAGTGAAGTGCTTGAAATTATGTTCACGTGTTAACAAGATGCGTTTGCATTGAAATGAAGTGCCTGAATCTCAAATGAAACTTCATCTAATACAAACTGTGATGTAGCCTTTTAATTCCTTCATTCTTAGTTTGTTGGTCAATCATATTTCTGACAATCATTGCTCAATATCAGGAGTTATCTGGAGATGGAGAAGAGATTCAAAATTTACATATACAAGGAGGGTGAGGTACCGATTGTACACGATGGGCCATGCAAGAACGTCTACACAATCGAGGGGAGGTTTATACACGAGATTGAGCATGGAGCTGGTGGGAAGTTTACGACAGAAGACCCTAACCAAGCCCATGTTTACTACATGCCTTTCAGCATTACATGGATGGTGAAGTTCCTTTATGTGCCCCTGACCTTCAATGTCACCCCTATGGTGCAATTCGTTTCAGATTATGTCAATGTCATATCCACCAAGCATCCATTCTGGAATAGAACTCAAGGCGCTGATCACTTCATGCTCTCTTGTCACGATTGGGTACCTCCCTTTCTCTCCAATATTATTTCTGACCAGACAATTTTGCACCATTTGGCACATTGTCCATATAATGTTAATTGTGTATATGGGCAGTGATCCTCAATCTACTTATGATGATACTTAATGTCTCATAAACTTAAGAGCCTGTTTGGCCTAGTTTATAAGATTTTGAGCTTTTCATTCACAAATTCTCTCCTCTCCAATCCTCCTTCACTTCCTCCTCTCCCCATTAACTTCTAAGAAGCCAAAATGGGGAGAAAAAAGTGGACGAGGAGGAGAGAATGAAGGGAGGAAATAACTGTGAAGGAGAAGCTCAAAATCCTAGAAACAAGACCAGATGGCCTCATCTTGGCTCCTTAGGAATATATAAATGTCGAGTAAGACTTATTTCAATACAATATAGAGCTTGCAGTCCATTAGTTTAACAGTTACAGAACTGATGGAATTTATGTTTTTCCTTCTTTTTCTCTTTTCACTTTCTTCCTTTCTATAAAAGAAATTCTAATAGATTGATCTTTTGTGTGTATTTGATTTGCTGCAGGGTCCTCTGTCCTCAGAGGGTAATCCGAACCTCTACAACAAATCCATCAGGGTTCTATGCAATGCCAATTCCTCCGAGGGCTTCAACCCACGAAAAGATGTGACCTTGCCTGAAATATATTTCTATGATGGCAACATGTCTCCTACACTCCAATCCTCCCCTAAACCAGCTCCCAACCAACGCCAATACCTCGCTTTCTTCGCTGGTGGACTCCATGGCCCAATCCGGCCCATTCTCCTCAAGCACTGGAAGGACCGGGACCCTGACCTCCAAGTCCATGAGTACCTCCCTAAGAACCTAGATTACTATGGTTTCATGCTTCAGTCAAAGTTCTGCCTCTGCCCGAGTGGGTATGAAGTGGCGAGCCCAAGAATAGCGGATGCCATTTACGCTGAATGTGTGCCCGTTATCTTGTCCAAAAACTATGTGTTGCCCTTCAGTGATGTCTTGAGGTGGGAAGCATTTTCGATTCAGGTGGATATTTCTGATATTCCAAGGTTGAAAGAGATTTTGAAAGCGGTCTCAGATGAGAAGTATGAGAAGCTGGTTCAAGGAGTCAAAGCTGTTAGACAACATTTTGTGCTCAACAGGCCTGCAAAGAGGTTTGATGTGTTTCATATGATTTTGCACTCGGTTTGGCTTAGGAGATTGAATTTGAAACTTAGGTGAGTCGTCCGACATATATATGTTGTAAAAAGGATTAGCAGGGAAATTTTTATAGTTTTATTTTCATCTATTATACCCCCTAGCTAGCTAGTGGCAGAACAGAATGAACTTTGTTAATTGATACGTACTCATATGAATACGATCACACGCATGTAAAGATATGTAGCACAGTTTTGTGTTTATTGATAGAAATGGCGTAAATGAAATTGGTACTTCTATGTCCTTGATGATGATGTCTCTTTCGGTTCTTGGTAAAAACTGAGTCTTTGTTATCTTTTTTTCGGTAGTTCTTATTTCCATACACAGAAATTGCAGATCAGATAAGATTACTATCAGGACTTTACTGGTTTATTTACAAATGTGAAAACATTTATAACTGGACTTGGAACACAAGGTCTGTTATTTATTATGTACACACAAAGACAGACCCTTTTTACCTAGTCCCCGGCGGTTAGTTTAACTAACCGCACCTACTTATTCACATGGACGGGGATAAACTCTGTCTAATTACTAATTCATCGGAGCACTGAAGTGTTAGAAAACCGCTGAAGGTGAGATTTGAGCATTTCTGCGAGGGAGAAATGGTACCTTTCATGGGAGCTCGGCCTAGGGCTCATCTCGACCTTCTTCACTTGAAGGTAAATAGGACTCATCTGTTTCTTAACAGACTCTATAAATTCCATGTCGACATTGATCTTCCCTGATACGTGCCTCACATAGAAAGCATTGATCGACTTCTCACCCTGTGTCTCTATGTCAGCTCGAACCACTGATAAGCCATTCTCTCGCAAGACCCTTGTTATGTCTGAAAGCAGGCCTACCCGGTTGTCTGCCCACATCTCTAACTTGACTCCCTGTTGATAAAGTTATAACCCACTACACATCAAAAGCCAAACCAGTAAAACTAAGTAGTATATAGTACTAGTAGCAGGATCTTGGCTCCTATACGAACTCCCCTTAGGCTGCTAATAACTATAGGAACCAATCTAGGATGTTATGGATTGAGAAATCACAGCCAGGATCGAAATTGAGCTAATAATTGCCAATTTCGGTGACTATGCTCAAATTCAATTCAATCCTAGCCATTGGATTTGTCAATCCAACAGCCAGCCCAGACTGATTTGTAGTTGGTAATTTGAAGGGTGTTTGTACTATGTCTTTTTATTTGGAGGTTTAAATTTTCCTGCAAGCATATGTTTGCTTTCCTGTAAGTATAAGCTACACATTCATATTACTATTTCTTACCTCACAAACCCTTCGCTCTATCGCAGCCTCTAAACATTTGATTACTCTATCTTTCTCGCTCTCTGTACTCAAAGGTAACCCATCTTTGTGCCTGATGAAATACTCCTGCATATCATGCCAATAATGAATGAAATATTGCATCCAAAAAAAACACTGTTCGTTTCCGTTAATCTCCTAAAGTCCTAACAGTAACTCCTTTTGATAGGCAATCCTCTTTCCTTACTTGGACTTAACAATGTGTTTGGCTGGGCATAAAACATTTCCATTGAAATAAGAACAGCTAATTTCAACATAAACTGTTTTAGAAAATATTTTCTGCCCACAGCCTATGTATCCAAAGCAATTGTGATGAGAGGAAACAGAAAATTTCTACCTGAAAAGCATAACCATGGCGAGAGCAAATGGAAGCATGGGAAATCACGTACTGCAAGTCAATGAGTGTACAGACAGCATCAAAGATGACCCTAGGGCGATCTCTGCACTCAACACTCACTATCGAGTACCCCTTCTGGTCACAGCTCTCTATGGATACTGTCGCCTTCATCTCTTCCTCATCTCCCTCATGTTCTAGTGTGGACCTTGGGGAGGTCAAGGGCTGATCATAATGGGGCATGTCAAAGTCCCTTACCGAGACCATAAGCTGGTGCAACCGGCGCTCCACATTGGTGATCCTCATGCCTTCTGATCCGAGGGTATCAGCCGTCTTCACTTCCTGCTGCTTCACATCGACATCAACTAGGACAGGGGTTGCCCTGAGCACCTAGATGTGGGTACCCAACCAACAACAATTAAGAAGACGGAAATTTTTCTGTTGGGAAGAGAGCATAGCAATGCATAAGCATATGAGAATAGGGTGCAAATGATTTGTAAGAATTTCCATTACACCTGGACTAGACCCATGCAGAAGGGGAGCTTGGTAGACAATATAAGGTAGTATTTGAAAACTTATATGTTGGTCTATCAACTTGTTCTCTAATGTTAGACAACTCATGTACTGGTGGACTCAACAAAAGTAACCATGTAATCATTTCAGATTTATATGATGGTAAGCTAGGCCCTGTTCATTTCATGGTTTTCATACTGTATTCAGTTCAACTCAGTTCATTTATGCAACTTACTTTTTCTCACATATTACTATTCATTCGGCTCCCATTCGATTCAAGTTGAGTTACTTAATTTCAGTTACACACCATTCTGTTGAAATGAACAAGCCTAAGGTATGGGGCTCGCATAAGTACCGTTGTGAGATGCCGTTCTATGGAAGCAAGGCGAAGGGGATCATCGATGGGGGAATATGAGGATGAGTCTGATATGTAGGCCACACAAGCCAAGCGAGCGTTGTGACTCCAAGCATGAGCCTCGACAATATTGCAATGAAGATCAGCCAAGGCAGCTGAGATTTCAGAAAACAAGCCTGGTCTATCAGCTGCAGTCATCTCTATAGCAGTGTGTTCTGATCTTAAGGCCTTGTTAGCACCCGTCCTCGCTCTAGGAGACATTGAGGTATGTCTTCCTGCTCCTATTGTCTGCAATAGTTTTCAGAATTATTTCGCTGACAACCAGCATTCATCAAAACTAATTCTATTCTAGGCCTAGTTGGTTTTATTACCTGCTGAATATAGTTGAGAACTGTTTGGTCAGTGAGCTTGTTACCATGTTCATCTTTGACATGAAATACTGCATATACTCATACATATTAGCTTATTATCAATGTTGCCAGTTAAAACTTTGGTTGGTGCTTAGTCTGTAATAATATCAGAAATGAAAAATGCTTTGAAGATGGATTTTGCTGGATACTAAGGTGGAGATGTTACAACAACAGAAGGGCAAGTTAATAGTTTCTTTGCAAAGGATGATATTTTTCTTTAATCGGGCGGGTACCATCGTTTCTGAGTCGGGTCATTGCGGGTTCAGGTTGGATCACAGGATTATTGACATCAGGTTGGGTTGGATTGGTTTTTTTTTTTTTTTTTCTCATATTGGGTTTTGGGTGAACTAGGTCAGATAAATTCAGGTTTCTGTTAACTTTGGTTCATTTATTGGGTTGGGCCGAGGATCAGGTCGGGTCTCAATATCGGATAACACTATATATTTTTAGATGTCGAGCGGATGGGGACATTGATTGGTTTAGGTCGGGTCAGCTTAGCGGAGTTTATAATCTATTAAGTACTAGAGTAATTCAACAATAAGTAAGTAAAGCATACCATCCATGAACCAGCCTGCATCAGAGGAAATGTAGCCCTTCACTATGAAAAGATTCAGGTCTGTCAAAACTTTCACCACTTCAAGAAGCAAGTCTTGTTTATTTACACTGTCTACCTGCAGCACCACATATGATGATATGTAATTCATTTTGCACATTTATAAGACAGAAAATCAGATTTCGGGTTTCTATTCCATGAGAAAAAAATCAATTATTTCCATTTTCATGGCTCGTATACGAAATCCCGCAATGTTCCAAGCAATTCATCAGCAAATTTCTCACCTTCATCACAGTGCAATCTTCCAAGCTGTCATTGTCGATACAAACTCTGCAACTGTTCAATCCCAAATGAAGAAAGATAAATTCATCAAGGGAGCAAGAGACTATTAACATAACATAGAGGATGACATAATAATGAGTTAATATGATCAATTGTGCACAAATTGTGTTAAAAGTTTCGGAAATTTCCTGTGGTACCCCTGAACTGTGGTACCCCTGAACTTTGGCCTAATGTCAGTGGTGCCCACGCTT
>BSSO01004691.1:0-14147 GCA_030267885.1 Mesembryanthemum crystallinum | reverse complement strand
TTTTAATATTAGTAACAAATTTGATAGTTTAGTAACATTGTGTATCGAGTAGTTATTTTTCATATTACTAAAAAATTTGTAAGTCTTTTTATAATGAGATAAAAAGTCGGCTAAATTTCCACGAACAACGAAATAAATGACAAACTTGCCGAAGACTCACGGAATGCTGTTAGAACGCGAATATAATCAGATAGAAAGTTGTTGGAGCATAAAATCAATTTGAGAGAAAGCCGCCGGAGTATTTTGACGGAGATAAGACAAATAGTCACAGTTGAAGATTTCATATTTTTCCCTCCAATTTCTTTTATCAGACCTAACCCATTTTGAAATTTGAAATGAAATGTTTGAATTTCAAACATAACTAGTTTCAAAAATTTATTTTTCCTTTTTTTTAAATTAGCCACCTCATAAATGAAGCTGTGTATGGTTACACAGCGTGTATGGGTAGCATTGTCCTTAATTCTTTCTTGGTATGTAAAAATATCCTTAGCCGGTACGTACCACCTAGATCAAACCGTTCAATTATTGAGTCGCAAATCCTTTCCTAACTTTTTTACTCCTAAAATGCAATGGAATTTTTACTACCTTGAAAAACTTTAATACATTGAAATGACACGGTTATTAAGGAGAGTTAAAAAGGGCATGCGGCTTTTGTGTTTTCAACTTTTACCGTTTAGAACAGTATAAAGATTTTTATGGAATAAACCAAAATTTAAAAAAATAAAAAATTCCTTCCGTTTCACTTAAATCTTTATGTGGATTTTGCACGGTTTTCGAGAGGACAACTTATATAAACTCGAAAAATTATAAAAATTTGATATTTTTAAAATATTTTTTAAGATGAATTAAAAAATATTATTTTTACTTTGTATATCATTATACTTTTTAACAAATTAATGGTCAAAATTTGAAAACAAAGCGTAAAGATTTAAGTGGAGCGGAGGGAGTATTAATATTTCTCCATGAAGAAGGAAGTTTTAGTTTTTTAGAAGACAAGAAAGGCTTATCCCGCATTCGAAACCCGAGTCTCAGAGAAGGCCACAATACCAAATAGGTCTTTTTAGTAGAGCCCCTTTGCCACATGAGTGTTTAAACTTGCTCCTGCGAAAACTGAGTCTTATAAATCTAGTGACTCATGCATATTGGTCCAAAAATTAGAACTCCGGTTAAAAAAATCCGGCCGAAACTACTTTTTCTCCATTTATAACCAAAACTTAGTCACTTAACAATTTCAACCAACTATATCTTACTAAAGATTACAAGAATAAATGGGAAAAAAGTTATTTTTGGCCAGAAAATTTGACCGGAATTGTAATTTTTGGATCAATATGGACGGGTTATATTTTTATAAGACTCAATTGTCGTCGGAGCTACCTTTTTTTTTTTTTGGGTACGAAGGAGGGCTCATGCCCTTTTATTTATTAAGCTAATATCATCCTTGGTTTGGAAAACCCAACCAAGTCCTTGTACAGAATATCAAACATCGAGGGGGGAGGGGCCTCGAACTCATAATATTTATCATAACGACTAAAGCTCAAATTAGCTAAGTAATCCGCTGCTGCATTAGCTTCTCTATAAATGTGACGCACCTCCACTTGCCAATCTGGAATTCGTAGTAAGGACTTGCACTGTTCGATGATGAAGTAATATGGGTTGTGAGAACTCTGAATCAATTTCCATTTCCAATTTTATCACTTGCATTTTCCTTGCTAACTTGAGACCATATAGGACAGCTAGGAGCTCTGCTTTAAGTGATGAGCAGGTACCAAGTTTAATTAAAAAAGCTTTCATGAAGGCACCAATGTCAGAGCGTATAATACCACCTCCACCCGCCAAGTCGGAATTGTTGTCGGAGCTACTTTAAAAACCCAAGTGACAAATGGGGTTTACTAAAAAGATACAATTGGCATCGTGGCCTCTCAGAGAACTAAACTTCATTCAATTGATTTTTCAGTCAATTTCTCCATTGGGTATTAAAGATGGAGAGCAGTGTGTATAAAAGAACACAAATTTTGAATTTCTAACCTCATTTCTTCTTGAAAGAGCCTAATGCATTACAACAAAAAGGGCTCAAAAAATAATTAAAACTGGAATTGAAGTCCATGAAACTAGAGAATCGAGTTTGTTCTCAGCTTACGGGTTAGTGGTTACCAACTCTCTCCTCTATATCTCTAATTGGGCCCTAGGACAGAATTTCATCATTGCAAAGTCAAAAACCATTACTCTGTTATTCCTGGCTTTCCCCAAGTACAAGCTCAAAGTATTTTGAAGAAAAAGAAGAGAAAGAGACCTCCAAAGTAGTTAGTATATGAAACATGGGATTTATTACAATTTTCAAAAACACATTGCATCACCAAAACTTCCTCCATAAGCATCAAGCATGTGTGTATATGTGTGCCATTTGCCATGGTATCAGATATTGCGTGTCGACAAACAGGTGTCGACAGACAGGTGTCGGTTTTCAAGGTTGACAATATGCGGCAAATTTCGACCAGTACACATCGGTTTTGAAGGTTGCCAATACACAAAATCTCGATACATAAAAGGGGTGTCCGATACATGGCTGATACGGCCAATAAACAGTCAATAGATGCCCCATACGATCGTCAAATAGTTGATACCAAAATTTACTCGTTGCGACCTGATACGAGACACCCATATTAGTCCACTTCTGCAAAGTTGCGACCGTTACCCCATGTGACCGATACCGCGATTTTGAACTCTAATATATGCTGATCTTAGGCGGTAATATGATCTTCAACAAGACTAAGGGGGTACACAGTATCAAAAACTACCCTAGCAAAAATATGCCTCACTTCCTGCAAGCTTCCTGAAGCTAACATATCGTAATCTATCCTACTCCCTTGCTTTGACAATAACCCAGTCTCCTTACCTTTATCCACACATTCAAATATCCTGCATACTCCTAGATATAATCCCAGTGGGATAAACACCTGCAATTACGCAATAAAAAATAACATGAAATCAGGATGAATGTAAAAAAATTCACGATGATGTCTAGGATGAATGTAAAAATATTCACGATGATGTCTAGGATGAATGTAAAAATATTCACGATGATGAATAGACAGCAAAACATTTTAATCATCTGATTTATCAGTTGTACGACTTCACTGGCATTTGTTTACTGGTTATTCAGAAACCTTGCACTCAGGCTACGCTTTTTTGGAAGTTTATTAACAGGACCCCTTGTGTCTTACCATATTTGAATGTGGTGCTTGAGGATATTTTGACATTGCCCTTGACACGGCACCTTCATGGGTCATGTCGGAAAGAGCATGGTTAACGGATGCTGCAAGATCCATAACCTCATCCTTCAGCTCCATTGTCTCGAATCTCTGAGGTTCTAGCAATTCATGAAAAATTTGGTGTTCCCTAGGCCTACATATACTCTTCGCAATCTCGATTGCTTCTTCTATATCCCCACCATTGTGAATGGCAAGTGAAAATGCAGCTACAACTGAAGGATCCCTAGACTGAGCAGAAAGCGCATGGTGGAACGCTAGGATTGAGATCCTGAAGAGAAAAAGAGAGCAACGGATTAGCTTATAAAGTTTCCATCATCTCTAATGCTAGTATGTTAAGCTGTTGTAATACTTGACTCTTAACTCATTAACCCTTATGCAGGTGACAAAACCAGAAACAATTATGGACAACTGGGTATCAAAATTCGAACTTTAGGATCTCCAAGATAATCAATAGCTTCACACATGGGTCATAAAAAATTCAACAGCTCCAACTCGAGTAATAATTAATTCAAAACCCAATAACATTTGTCAACTAAATAATTGTTAAAGGAATTAATAAGCTTTACGAGCAACAATCCACATCAATACACCACGTTTTCATAATAACAACACCCGTTTTAGAAACAACCAACAACAGCCTTGTTTTATTAAGTCTCCTTTCTGTCCATAAACCTTCCTACACCCTTTGTTATCACACAACACCATTTCACAAATTTTCTCATGAATCACTCTTCTGAAGTAGTACCAATATATCAACACAAATTACTACAACGGAATATGATAGATACAAATTAAACAATTATTTTGAAGAATTTCTTGATATCAATTGGGTGTCTTAGTATGTGGACAGAGTGTACAGTCACCTTTTTTTTTTTTTTTTAAATTGAACTCGGGATCTGCACCTATAAACAGGCTTGTAGAAATCATATCTGCAACTGACAGGCACAACTCTTTATACCTGCACCTATTTCAGGCGCAGGTTCATATAAATCTACAGTTTCTCACCCCCTACATCAGGTGCATATTTAAGAAGTAGAATACCCCTTCTATTGTTTAACTGTTAGTGAGTCTGTTCAGAATTCAGACTCCCATTGTGCAGTCTGTTCTTTAAACAAACCTGTTAGAGGGTATGTTAATTAGCAATCCTGGGAATAGGCCCAAAAGGAGGAAAAGGAAAAACCAGCACATGCGGCAAGGAGAGTGTGGAGCAATGGGGGTGTTTAGTGTCAAGGGTTGTGTTTTCTTGTGTGTGTGTGCACGCGCTTTTTGTTCAAACAAGGTTATTCTGGTAATCAAAGGTGTTGGAGTGTTGTTAAAAGGGGGAGGGGGGTGTTGCTCTTAACAATGAGTGAACTTAAAGAAAACCGAGTAGGTATTAGCTTTCCATCATATATGTAAATCGGGCTGTTACGCCAAAAACACACGTATTTTAATCATTTCTACCTCGAGCTACCCCTGTACTCCAATTAGTCAATCAGCTACCACAAATCACAGGAGAATCAACACACAGCCATAACACCTGTTGCTTGAAATAATCAGTTTAAGTCTCTTTTGGTGAAAAAAGAATTCTACAAAGAGAGATTCACTTATAATCTTGCTTGCAGCAGCATAAGTTCTTCCACAGTGCTTACCATAAACTACTATGGCTTGGCCTGTCTGGTGCCAAAAGTTTATCTAGGTTGGCAAACAAAGTCTGCATACAACATCAACAAAATTATGAAATCAGATGATGCTCCAGAATTATCAAGAGCAAGCCATACCTTCTTTCATACAAAAACTAAAACCTAAGACAATACAGCTCAACAGTCAGGCATCAATCACACCACACGCAAGACATGGGTCTGACTGCCCTCTAGCTGCAGAAGTTAGTGGTCTACTGCGACAACCTATACCATGCTTGAAAAGAATCCTATGAATTTCGATACTTTTCCTACATAATAAATCCTCTTACATATTACATCATTATATGATTTATGGATCAACCCAAGTTCAGGCACCGTTACCCAAAAGTCATTTGTCGCAACCTGACGATGCAAAGAGAACCTACAAGCACTTGGAGCATATATGAAGAATCCAAATTGAGAAAATTGACAATATGCCTGTAGGCTGTTGATAATAATGTTAGCTCACATTATGCATATGCATAGACATTGTGAAGATACTAACAGCAGATTAGACCTAGCCCCGAGAAACTAGAAAGCCATTGGAGTAAAACACCCTTGAAGCCTTGACCTTATGCCCCTATACCAACTTGAAGTCAGGACTTATGCACTCCAGGCAGGAATAATCAAGTGCCGTTTGGACTAGTTTCTACCATTTTTAGCCTCCTCCTTCACTTCCTCCTCCTCCTCCAAGTGTTTCTAAGAAACTAGAATGGGCTAGAAATAGAAGCTCTATTTTAGAGTTTCTATGTCTAGCCCCATTTTAGTTTCTTAGAAACTCATAAGGACAAGAAATGTGAATGAAGGAGGAGAAAGGGATGAAAGATTTGTGAATGAGAAACTCTTCATTCTGGAAACTTGGCCAAACGGCACCTAAGTTGCTTGGAGCGGAAAAGTGACACTTCATCTGGTTTTCTTCTCCACAAGAATGTGACACAAAGAACTTGGCTTGCATGGCTATAAAACCAAAAATAGTCTTATGATGTGGATCTCTCGAAATTAGAAATGAAGTTTTCTCGTACCAAATGACAGTCAATTCAACTACTCTTCTCATAAACTATCAACGTCAATAATCTTACATAGTCCTTCCCTATACCAACAAGAAGTCAGGACTTAGGCACTCCAGACAGCATTACTCAGGTGCCGTTTGGACTAGTTTCTACCATTTTTAGCCTCCTTCTTCACTTCATCCTCCTCCAAGTGTTCCTAAGAAACTAGAATGGACTACAAACAGGAACTCTATTTTAGAGTTTCTATGTCTAGCCCCATTTTAATTTCTTAGAAACTCATAAAGACAAGAAATGTGAATGAAGGAGGAGAAAGGGATGAAAGATTTGTGAATGAGAAACTCTTCATTTGGAAACTTGGCCAAACAGCACCTAGCGAAAAAGTGACACTTCATCTGGTTTTCTTCTCCATAAGAATGTGACACAAAGAACTTGCCCTGCATGGCTGCATAAAACCAGAGACAGTCTTATGATGGGTATCTCTTGAAATTAGAAATGAAGTTTTCTCATACCAAATGGCAGTCAAATCAACTACTCTTCTCATAAACTACCAACTTCAATAATCATACNAAAATTAAGGGACCCAATGCCATGAATTGCCACATCTCGTTGTAAGGACTTTTAGTAGAAACATCGGTTTTTTACTTCGAAACATACTAGTCCATACTCCATACTGGTCAGAAGATTCAGAACAGAATGCATCTCTAGGTAAAGACTCCTATTAGGTAACAATAGCAAACTTCATATCATATACATGCAGTTCTATGCAAATACAGCATGAGCTAGAAGAATGGTGAAACAACACCAGAAATGAATCCACTACACTGGATCAAGAACAAAAATAGAAAGAATAATGAGAATCCGAAAATGAGATTAAGGCTTTACAACAGGCTAAGCACGAGCATTGTATAGGACAAAGCGACCTTTAAGACAAAGAAGATGATGATATTACCAGAAGCATGTTTGATCCCTGGTCTGATCTCTGAAAACCGCGGTGAACTAAATATGCTGCCTTTCCAACAGAAGGTTTAACAGTCACAAGAGATGGCACTTTATACATAAACAATGACCAAACACATTGACATACCGCCATACCTGATGAGGGAGAAGTATCTCTAACAGTCCAAATTTCCATAATAACCTTAAAGAGGGTTCAGCTGAACCATAAGCAAGCATATAGTTCATCTCCATAAGAAGTCTTGCCTACAACATTCTAAACTTAATTATATTTCTTGGCAAGGACTTCTACAGTCGATAAATCCTCAAGCAGTGTAAAAGTTAATTTCTGAATACCTTATCTAGTCTCAATATTGAGGAAGATAAATCTGTAACAGATCGGGATGTTTCCCTGGCTAAACGAAACCCTAATCGAGCAGCAATCCGGATTCCACGCAAGATGCGAGCTGCAAATATAAAGATGATGTTGAGATTCTTTGTGAATGAGGCCATGCAGCAGATACCCTATTTAATTTTAATGGATCTATATCTTAGATTGGAGAAACAATGAAAAAATACACCACAAACACGTTTCAAACAATTTCACACCCTAAATAGGAATCTCTACACAATTCGTCACTCTATAACTGGGTATTAGAAATGTGGAAGGAGCTTACCGCAGTCTTCACGAAATGAGGTGCTTGCAGGAATAATAGTCCGCAACTGTAAACACAGATATTGATGTTCAAATGTACCTATGTAACAAATATAGATACTCTCCGAAGAATCCATTCACTAAAACATACTTTAGCTTTTCGTATATCCTCCAATCCCCCAACGTAGTCATAAACTAATCTTGCAAAAGGATCAAACATCAACCTGCAAAACAGGATGAAGCATAAGAAGGAATGAAACGAAAATAAGTAAGAACTACTCGAACATTTGGATTTCTGAAGGTATGCCGAAGAAAAGATTGTAATGGAGGGCACTGATAAATTAAAAAAAGAGAAGGCAGGGTGGCCCTTTATCTACTTTTTTTTTTTTTTTTTAATGCAAGCAGTTGAATTGCAAAGCAAGAGGAAACAAAGAAATTCAAATTACAAGAGTCATATCAGTAACCCGTTAATTGTAAAGTCCCGCCGCATACAGTTTCTCCACCGAATATTATCCTTTTCATCAGAGCCAAAAGGTTCTCCACAAGGCAATCTGACATTCCAGTTGTACCTTTGTGGGGAGGCTTCAAAACTTGAGACCTATTATCTCAACCCAATTAAAATTATGTCAAAAGAAAAAAGTGACAGGAGAAGAAAATTTGAGAACAACTTAATTTCCAAGTATTTTTCCAGCAAGATTGGCAAAAACTTCTAATGACAAACCTCCAAAGTGTGATCACCAATATGGACATGGCAAATCGGAAACCTTCTTCCAACAATCTGAGAGTGTGGAAACGTTTTAATAACCTACAAGCAAAGGTCAAAAGCAAGGGCAACTCAGTGGCTGAATTCTACACTCTGGGAAGTAACCACTAAGCAGCATGAAAATGGCATATCAAAAGATCAGTTGCAGTTGCAAATCAAAATGTCTTATTGTTAAAGCTAAGATCAGAGGTAACCTCTCTCAATTCTGCTGAGGTCAATACATCAAAATCCTTTGGTACACGCTTCAGGATAAGATCTCGAACACAACCTCCAACAAGATAAACATCATACCCTACAGCATAATGCAATTTTCAAATTCAGTGGTATTAAAGAAAAGGAAAAGGTTCACAGCTAAGCCAATATTTTGGGTAAAGTTTTGGTGAAAATTTCAACCATTAAGTTTGAAGTTATGAACATATTTCTAACTCAAACCTAAGTAAACATCACAACCCTCCTTTGTTGTATAGTAACAACAATTTCATGTCCAACAAAAGAAAATGAAAAAAGAGGGAGAGGATAAAGGGAAAGCAGAAGGAACCATCAGCAATTTACTCTAGAAGTAATTATAAAGAGACAGGGAAAATATGGGTATTCATATTGTGCTGTTCCAAATACATGAACTTTTCAGAATCAGATGTTTCATGGCACGGATGGTAAACAATACATCAATAAGAGATAACTACTCCCTTGTGTAGCCACACAGCATCCCAGGCGCCTAACTCATTCCACTTCTGTTCTTCTTCATTAGAGATTGACTTAGTTTGGAATTTCTAGAAACCCAATCAGAGAGAATGAAAAGATACTAACAAATCGATGCACATGTAAGATTATGAAGGCTCGAAGATTGAATAATTGAATGTCACGTAAATCCTTAAAGTCGATACAATCATCTGGGCATGGAAAAGAAACATAATTGCTATAAGCCTATAGTTTCTGGGTATTCCATTTTGGTTCTCACAGCAGCCACTACATCTACCTCTAACAAATTACATGCCGCCTTTAACTTCAGTAAACAACTCATTTGACAATTTTAAGTTTCAGAATCATTACATATTACAGCAAAACAAATTACAAATCAATATCATGAAACTTCAAAAGGGATATCCATTGAAAATTACCATTTTTCTTCAGCTTCTTCAGTACTTCTTTTGTAGCCTCAGAAATCATTGAGGTACTGATCCCAAGTTCTCTGGAACTCAATTTCTTATATTCTCTCACCTGCCCACCACCTTCAACCAATTCAAACAGAACCCAAATCATTAAATTGATAACAAATTCCAAAATTTAAAACTCCCATCAAGAATCAATAAAAACCCAGTACCTGGGTTCTGGAATTTGGCAGGTTTGGTTATGAGCTCTGTTTCATCATTGACGGCTTCGATGGCGGAAGCACAACTCCATTGAACCCTTATGCGAACTGGGTAGAAATTTTGGTTAATTCCAAGTGATGATAGAGAGGAAAATGTGGGCAAGGGAAGAAAAAGAGGAAACTTTTGAGGGGAGTGGAAGAGAGAATGAAATAGGAAATTGGGTTTACATAACAAATATGGTTTGAAGACTGGAATTGCCATGAAAGAGAATACAACTGATGAGAACTCAATGTGCCATGGAGTTATGCTCTAGAGCTGGAGGTTTTGGCAAATGATGATAAACCCTAGTGCCTGGAGACTGCAGTTTTGTGGGGTTTAAGAGATTAAAGCCACAACAAATCAACAATAGTGTACTAGTGTCAAACCATTTTATTTTATTTTTTTCCTTAGCACCCACAAAAAACAATATCTAATTTTGAAAAAATAAAAATAAAAAATTGTTTAGAAATCACAATTTGAGTATAATTTCTTTGTAAAATACTAACACTAAATTGGCATATATCTACAATTAAACTAAACTGGGTATGTTCATTCACTTTTCTAAATCACATTTCAGTTCAGTTCAGGTCAATTCAAGACAATTCTGTTCAGTTCAGGTCAAAAACTTACTTTTTAACTCGCATATTACTATTCATTTAGTGCCCATTCAGTTTAGTTCAGGTTAATTTAGTTCAGTTCAGGTCAATTCAATTCAGTTTAATTACTTTCATGTGAACTTAACACACCAATTTTCTTTAACAAAATCACAAAAGCTTGTATGAGATGGTCTCATACATGGGGCCTGGTACATAGAGAAGAAAATATGATACTGTTGTTAGGCTTTGTTCTCTTCAACTTATTTTTGTTGATATTTATTGTTGATTATTTATTTATTTTTTGATTTTTGTTGATTTTCGTTGATTTTTGTTGATTTTTGTTGATTCTTTAGATTCGGTAGAGAGCAACTTTGTTGATTTTTTTTGTTGATTTTTGTTGATTTTACTGATTTTTTCTGATTTTACTTATTTTTGTTGATTTTTGCTGAAATCAACAAAAATAAGCTCTAGAGAACAAGGCCTCATTAAGTACCACATTTTTTCTTGCAAGTACTAAACCTCATGTATGAGGCCACCTTATAAGAAAATAATTGAAAAATCACAAAATTTACCCACTTCGTTCCTCTTCAATTCTTCACTTCTATTCCTCTGCTATATATATGTGTGTGTGTCTGTGTGAACCCTTTTTAAGTCAGTTTTTCCCTCATCATATCCCTTCTCTCAACCCCTCAAAGCATCTATAGATGAATGAAAAATATCTTCATGTATCAAATTTACATTCTTTTTTTCAAGGGAGAAACATATTAGAATTCATAAGAGAAATGCTACATCTGTATCTGATATGGATGTAGTTTGTCCATATTAGGTGGGCCCCACACTCTATCGAGATATTTAACTCTCCCAATGGATAAATAAAAATTCGTAAAAAAATAATTTATCCCCTTCGAAGTCTTAATATACCAATAGTGGTTTTATAAATTATAAAGCACACCTGATATGGACAAAATACATCCAATATATGATATGAATGTAACATTATCAGAAAATTGATTGGGTTTTTTAATTAGATTTAAAAGGTGCCAAGTACAATATAGGAAAATTTCCCAAAAGGGTACCTGAAGTTTAGTGTGTTAATAAATTTATGGTCCAATTGGCTGACATTATAAAAACTCTGTTAGAATTTCTAAAAGTTTTGAGAAAGTATTCAATCCAAGTTGGGTTTCCTTTAGAAAATTGAGGAGTTTGAAAAAGAAATATTGAGCTAATTGTAAGAGGGTGAATGAGATTGAAAATAATCCACAAAAGGAAGAAGTAGAGGTTGAAAATGTGATGGAGGATCTATAGTTTATTACTTGCTGATGATATAACTTTTCAGATCAAAATTTATAGAGAGGAGTACACTTGCACTAGATTGGACAAGAACCCAAGTGCTTGGGCTCAATGGATTGCAGAAGTCCTTAATGACCTGTTTGGATACATGGATTTCATCTGAAATTCTGGATTTGGCCCAAATTCAATGTTTGGCAAGTATAAGAATTTGGGATTTGGATTTGATACAAATCCAAAAGAAATTTTAGAAAGCCTAAACTATAGTAATTGAAATTCCAACCCAATACTTGTCATTTGAAATTCCAAGCCTGTCCCAATTCTCTCTCTCCTCACTTTAGCCCAATTTTCTCTCTCCTTAAAACGTCAACTACCAAGATTCAAGAGTCTCTCTCTTCTTCTTCCTTCAAACTCCCACCCCCACGAAACTCCATTAATGGAGCTCTACTCCTCCTTCTCTCACTTATTTGATTATTTTCGCTCCAATTAGCTTCTTCATCTGCATTATCGAAGCCATCAATTGTTTTCTTTCTGTTCTTCATCTGACGTTGCTACATCTCTCATTGCTTCATCGTAATCACCATGATTATTTCTCTTCAGTTCTACGAAATTGATAGAAGGATGGCGGCAACAATGGAGAACAAATGTCAACTGTGTTTCAACCACAACTGAAGACCGGTTACATTCATCCATGGTTCACAATGAGATTGGGGATTTGAAACCCTAGGAGAGAGAATTCAACACATTTGGTTTGATCTTTGATTTTTTGGCTTTGATTGTTTTTGTAATCAGAAATTAGAGATCATTCATGTTCTTTCATTTGATTTTATCAAAAAAATTTGTTTGATTGAATTGGTTGTTTGATTGAATATTGGTATGATTTCAGTGTCTCTATTTCCTTTTTTTCATAATGTTTTCTTTCAATTTTGTTCTTCTGACGTTAAATTCTGCATTCCAAAAAAAAAGAAAAAAATAAGAAGAAAAGACAACAGCAACACGTTATGAGTGAATTTGGAACTATGGCTAGTTGGTGGTTATGAAGAACACAAATTGTGATTTGTTAATGAAATGCTAATTCTAGGCTTGAAATCTTATACTTTCCCAAACACCAAATTTGGATTTGAAATTATAAGAATTCAAATTCAAAGATTTACCAAACACTGGAATTGGAATTGAATTCTTGGATTTAGAATTCTAGAATTAAATTCATGATAATTGAAATGAATTTCTGTATCCAAACGCTACCTAAGGCAGATTTGCAAGCAAATCCTGATAAAAACTCTGACTCACAATTGTAACAGAGTTTTTTACGACATCGACTAATTGGACTCCAAATGACATTGGGTACTCTAAATGGAAGTAGGTAAATGCCAAGCACCCTTTTTATTATTACCCCCAGCCTCACACAAGACACATTTTCCTACATCCCTTTTCGTACTGAAATGACATCCAAAGACTGGCATGGCGTATAATATAAGCAATTAAGCAAAGGTGAAATTCGCTAAAGGGGGTTTATTTTAAGAAATTTGTTAAAAGGGATTTTCTACAACAATTTGTTAAAAGCTTGCTTTATAAGTGAATCTTCGACAACTTTGCTTTTAGGATTGATTGCTTCATCAATGAACTAAAAATAATCACTCAATCAGTAATAAAATAGAAATTAATTGAAAAACAAAAAGATGTCTCTTTTAACTATAAAGAAGTGACTCTCCCTTAAAGTTTTTGGATGTCGGCTAAAGCTATATTTGGCAAAACTATCTGTATTTGCAAAATTAGTTGAATATAGAAGAAAATAGTGAAAAAAAATGCTTCGAAATGAGTAATAAATTAGTTGTAATTGTAATTGTAGCTGCAAAATGAAAGCTACTATGACTAGTTTCACAAAATTAGTTGTTATTGTTGCTTCACTAATTGATGGAGAAAAAAAACTAATTGTAACCTTGAAGCTGTAGCTTCAAAATTATGTAAATATATACTTATTCGTTTTATGATTTGTAAAACATTATTGTATAGGTTTAAGAACGCAAGACATTGAATGGGGCAATCCATAATTAGTGTGAAAGATCAAATTAGAGTCCAAATGACACATATGAGCTAACTTTTTCAACACAATAATATTATTAAAGGTCAAATGAAGAACCAAATTCCGAGTTAATTAATTAAGTTAGTAGGCTCATCCATCATCAGCCTACAATTCATGACCCAATCGCAGTTTCCAGAAACGCTGGAGCTTATGAGCTTATTGCTTTTGGCTATATCTGGCAAAAAACCGCTACCATAACAGCTCCAATTACCTTTTTAGCTATCAACTGTTAGTTTTTTATTCACTCAGCAACTAAACAATTTTATCTAACTATTTTTCATCTCTTAACTCTCAACTTGAACTTTTTCATCTAGTTTTGAGAAGCTATTCCAACAAACTTTTCACAAAAACTACCTTTTCAGCTAGTTTGTCACTATTTTACAGCAACTTTGAACCTTTTTTTTTTTTTTTTTTTTGAGCAGTTATAACCTTATTCAGCACCTTATTATCAACTAGTTTTGCCAAACATAGACTTTGTGTATTTTGTCTATTCAAACTCTAAAGTTAAACTCGCACAGGCATGAAATTACTGAAGGATTTA
>BSSO01004690.1:0-14152 GCA_030267885.1 Mesembryanthemum crystallinum | reverse complement strand
AATGATTTTGGAAACCAGGTAATTGTTTTAACATGATTTTTGGGGTGGATTAGGATTACCAGCGTTTGCTGATGTTGTTTCCTTTGCGTGTTTGTTTCCTTGTGTTTTACTGGTTTCCACAGGTGAGTGAGGCCGCATTGGATGCGAAGCTAGAAGGATAAGTTTAATTGTCGTTAAGGTTAATCCATAATTTAGTTTAGTTTTATCTTGGAGTGTTGGATAATTATTTAGTTTGTTTGAGTATGGACTTTGGTTGTAAACGGAATGGACTCTAAACTATTGGGTAATTATCACCTAGACTAGTATGATTAATCATTGTGCATGAGTGATTAGTTGTTTCGTCGATTAATTATTAGGTGGTTTAGCCTTGCATTCAATTCAATAATTAAATGCGGCGGTAATGCCTTGGGAATTTCCTAAATTTTCTGCTGCAAAACCCTTTTAAAAATAGTGGAAATTCCGGGGGTGTTACACAAAATCAACTGCCAAATCAGAATAAACCCCAAAATCAAAAATTATAAACCAAAATACCAAATCGAAAATTGAAATCCCTTTAAACTGAAATCAGAAATCAAGTGAGGGGAATGATTACCCAAACGCAATTGATGAAAGGGGGAGATAGAGGCTCAGGAGGAGGCAACGGCAGCCCGATCGTCGGACCTCAAGTGCACCGGTGGAGGGCGAAGCAGACTGTGGTGGTGGCAGTAGCGACGTGCCACCAGGCCACTGGAATTGAAACCAGAAACAGAGAGAGACACACACAAGGTTGTGAGGGCTAGGCTCGAATTCACCAGCACAGTGGCGGACAGTCGAGTGGTGGTCGCCGACTAGTGAAGCAGCACCGGTAACCGCGACAGCCAACAATGACAACAACAGCAACAGCCGACAACAACTGCTACAGGGGCGTAGCTCAGCCCACTCGCGAAACAAAGAGAAGGGGAGGGCGGCAAGGCTTGCCTGCCCAGCGAGGAGCAGCAGCAGGCGGCGGGAGGGTGGGTGCACGGCCTGTACTCGAACATCAATCGAGAGAGAGAGAGAGAGAGAGAGAGAGAGAGAGAGAGAGAGAGAGTGGTGAAGGAAGTGATGGTGTTGTCTGATATTTTTGCCGGGTGAGATGAGTGAAAGTAAAGAGATTATAAAGCGTAGCTTTTCTCTTTAAGAAGGAAAATGATGTGGTGAAGTAAATGGAAGGAAATATCTTTCCTTTTAAAAAACATTTTCATTCTTTTCTTATTCTTTTTCTTTTCAAAACAATAATAAATGTCCACCATAAAATATTATTTGCAAATCAAATATCTCACTTAAATAAAAATGAATTTTCATCTTTAATAATTCCAAAAATAACCAAATAATATGTATCTGATATTTGAAAACTCATAAATCGAATAAGTATTCCACCACAATAAAAATAAACTATTTTCTAATTTTAATAAAATAGATGGGTATTACATTATCAAATTCAAAAACTCAAGAGATATGAGATAAACTCTAAAGGAGAGATGAGAAGGGAGCTAATTCACCTGCAACAGTTATTCAATAGAGCCGACCATTGTAAAGGGGAGGAATGGCAAGCCACAGAGGAACACTACAAAAAAAAGATCATTTAGCAAGGGAGGAAATCCGTTGCTAACATCGGAAATTCCGTTGCTAAGGTGCCTTAGCAACGGAATTAGAAACGGATCTTCCGCGTTGCTAAAACTGGCGTCGCTAAGGACCTTAAAGACGGAAATTTATCCGTCCGTTGCTAGTTTAGAAATGGAAAAGGGAATCCGTTGCTACCAATTTTAGAAATGGAGTTCTCTTCCCTCGCTGATATTAGCAAGGGATTTAGATATTCCCTCGCTAACTTTAGCAACGGATATTAGGATTCCGTTGCTAACCTTAGCAAGGGGTGTCACTGTTCCCTTTCTAAAATTTAGCAACGGAATTCGAATTCCCTTGCTAATCTTGAATTATATAGCAGCAACAATGACAAGGTTTAGAAACGGAATAGCACATTCCCTTGCTAAACTTGAGCTATGCAGCAGCAAAAGTGGCAGCATTTCCATTGCTAACAAATTTGATTTTCATTTTTTTTTTCCTTTTCTTTCCCAATAACTATTAGAAAGTAAAACATAATTTAGATAAATGGAACATCTACTAAATACTACTCTATATATATATGTAGAGTGGAACAAAATATTTGTTTCAAAGTTCATGTACAAGACTTCAATGGATGTTAATTACATACATCTCAATACAGAGAGCACTCTACTTTCCTTGCCATATTTCCAAAAGATTTATATAATTCTAAGTTAGGCTACTCACCCATATTTCCAAAAGATTATATAACTCTAAGTTAGACTACACACCCATATGTCCAAAAGATTATACAGCTCTAAGTTAGGCTACTCACCCACATTTCCAAAAGATTATATAGCTCTAAGTTGGGCTATCTACATATATTTCCAAAAGATGAACTTAATTCTAAGCTAAGCTACTCACCCATACTTCCAAAAGATTTACAACTCTCAAGTTATAAACAAGGTGATTAGGATACTCCAGTTGATGAGTCTAGCTCGGATGGGGTATGAAGAGGAGTCGGGACATCACTATAGCCAGTAAAAGTTTTCAAAACTTAAGACATTGCATCCATTTGTGCTTTAAATGCTTGGATCTGCTCCCTAGTTTGATCAAGTTGCTCCTTCGTCTCGTCAAGTTGCTCCTTAGTTTGGTGAAGTTGTTCCTTAGTCTGATCAAGTTGTTCCTTAGTCTGGTCAAGTTGTTGTTTTTGTTGTGCAACCTCAGCCTCCAAATCTTTCACACAACCTGATTTGTTAGAGCTTGAATGTAAAGACGATGGCCTCTCGTAGTACAAGTCCGGAGCACTTCCTAGCCCATATACTCTGCCCTTGTTGTCCCACCCACCAGCGACTTCAAGGAACAACTCATCATCAGTGGCAGACGCCTCTTGTGTTTCTCTATCGGAATGCGTAGCCTCTGCCTTCAATCTCAGAAATTTTTCCATTAAAAAAAATGACAGCCAATCAATGAAAATATAAATGAGATGAAAGACAACAGTACCTTAAAGGAGATGGGAACCTTGTTTGAAATTAAGGACAAACTACATGTTCTCTGCCCTTTAGTTCACAACAGCAACAGTACTCAAATTCATCAAAATAACATTTTCTGCAAGACTGTAGAAAACTTATCAATTTCACACCTGAACCACACAAACATATCTGAAAGATGATTCTATTGATTCACCAACAGGACAACAAATATGAAGATAAAAAATATCTAACCAATTGTAACTTACCCACACCAATTCAGACCTACTATCAACAAATTGACCATCCTTAGTTTGATGGCTTCTTTTATAAAGCTCCGTTGTTGTAGGTTTACGTTTAAGCTCTTCAGTCTGCATAATTACAAGTAAAACATGTAATACTTCCAAGGAGAGTGGACAAAAAAGACCAAATAATATTGTTACTGCTTGATCAAACATTGTATGGCAGCACAATACTATAGAATTGTGGTTTTTGCTAATCTAGGCTAGAATTGTGATGCTAAATGCCAGGTTATTGCATTGACAGGTATAGAAATGATATAGATCGTTCATATAGCATTGGCAGATATAGTAAAGCATGAAATACATAAGCAAAGCAGAAACCGATAGTATTGAACATTGTTAAATGAACGAAACGAACAAAAGAAGAAAAGGAAAAGAATTCTTATGCATCTCAATCTACGAATCGAATCAAATCAGTAAGAAATTTCAAGAAAAAAAAGAAGACATGTGAAAATTGAATTAATTAATATTCAAAACAACTGATTTATGCTTGAATCAGAATGAACGATTTCTGGCGCAGAAACTAAGCAAAAAGAGTAGATCTGATAGATAAATGCAACTCCAAGTGAATTCGAAGAAAACAATGAACCAAGAAACACACAATATCTATGTATATCAAATTCAGTATGTATACATATATGACCCAAATCACTAAGTTTTTGAAAGAAAACTGTTTTGATGTACAAACGTACCATTTTTTTCATCAACCATGGTGTAGAAATGGACCCCTGTGAGTGAAGAGTTACACCTTTTAGGAAGCTCATCTTATTAACATGAGACTGCCACGACTTCTTTTTGAATTCAAGTTTGGCCCTTTCTACCATCAAAGCCTTTCGAACACTAGGTACACACCAAGGTGCTTTGTAGTCAGGCGACTTTGCAATCTTGCACATCATATCCGAAAGACGCCTCTTGCACTTGGTTTCGTAAGCAAGCTTTACATCTCCAGCCACCGAGGGATCCCATGAGTATTCATTCTGTTTTCAATAAGGAATTAAGTCAGTAAAAAAATTGACAAAGTTCTTGTATTGAACATTTTTGCCTCACTTACCCTAAAATACCACCACCATTTCTCTTTAACACGATTTGGTGCCTTACTCCAGCATGTGTATGGTCCGTTAAAATAGCTTATGAAACTATGAGAAACTTTCTCTACCACTTTAGGATTGTCAAACCTGATATATATTAATTAATAACACATGTATAGTTAGGAATGTAATCAAATGGATTTAAATGTTGAACAATACTCACCATAACCCATCAAGGCTCAACACTTTATCCACTTTCAATGGGTTGCCAGTTTCATCCTTCACTTCAACTCCGGTCTCTATTTCATCATCATTTCGTTCCTCTTCAAATATGTTTGTAGTGGGATTGACTGGACGATTAAAATCTAACACTTGTTCATCATTATTAAGTGGGCATGTATCTCTAGGTGGTCTAGCATTAGAAGTATACCGATAGCCTTTACCTCTTTGCCGCATCGTAAGTATGTACTGCTCCATAAGATAATCGCATATGAAAAAGAGAGGAATGCATAGCAAGTTGCGCATAAAGCACGGAAATCAACAGGTTGTATATGCATAATATAGAGAAGGAAGTGTACTGGTATATTAGACAGAATGGTTCCTTGTCAACCACTTGCATAAATGGTAACCAGGTTTATCAGCAAAAAAAAAAAAAAAAAAAAANAAACCAGGTAAGTAAAAAAAAATGAATATCCAGATTCCATGAGCAGCACTTGCATATCAAGTTCATAAAATTAAAAAAGGAAACCTTGGTATTAAACAGAACAATTACTCTAAACTTAAGCAAACAGAATATCCAAAATGAAAGTAAGTACCAAAACATGATAAATAACAATGATAAAAGAAGCTACTGAAACTAGCAGAAAAATATGCAAGCGAAGACAAAATAAAAACTTATTCTTCTTCGCTATCAGAAGATGTCTCAGTTTCATAATCTTCTTCCTCTTCATCTTCATCGGTTTGACATGCCTCTTCCTCAATTTCCTCAACCACTTCCTCGTATTCACCAACTTGTTGTAGTTCCTTGTTGTCAATTGGCATCACATCTTCTAGATGAGAATCTGACAGTGATGAATGGTTTTCAATTACCTCCTCTTGAAATGGGGTTTGGTCCATTGGTGCATCAATGATTCCTCTACCCTTAACTTTAAACACAGCCCACCACCGACTTCTTTGATTGGTTAAACTTGGGTAAGGTGCAAAGTAAACTTGCACAACTTGGTGGGCTAACACAAACGGGTCGTACTTGTGGTACCTTCTCGTATGGTTGACCTCTACAAGTTGGTATTTGTCATGTACCCTCGTACCTTGTTACGAGTCAAACCAATCACATTTAAACAAAATCGTTTTATAGCATCCTCTTACTCCAACATAAACCAATTCCAATACCTCTTGGAGAATACCATAGTAATCCTTTCCTTCCTCACTTTTCACACAAACACCATAATTCATTGTTGACTTATTTTCCCCATAGTTGTATGTGTGAAAATGAAATCCATTAACGTAGTATTGGTTGAACTTCCGCACGCTTCTCATTGGGCCAAGTGAAAGAGTACAAATCATGTCGTCATTAATTTGATTTTCCAGAACCTATATAATATTCACCCTTAAATAGTTAATCGAATTAACAAAATCAAATATTTAACGTCACTTATTGACTAGGTTATGCTACTTACATGATTTTTCATCCATTTTGAAAATTCTTTCTCATACTTTGTCCAAACGTCATCCACATCAAGTTCATTATGGCTCCTCATCATTTCTTCCTCAAACATAATATTCAAATCATAATTTTAGTAACTAGACACACACATATATATGTTAAAAACTTAAATTTATTTGAAAAAAAAAAAAACGCACCGTTCATACTCTGAAAGCACCCCACAATTACCAAGGATGTAGGCATGTGCAACCTCATAATCCTTCTCATCAAGGTATGCTTTCAATCCTTCTGAATTGCTATACCCATCGTTGTCATGAAAAAGTTCAGGGACACTTGGGTCCAACTGCTTATCAGCCCTTGCCTTCCAAGATTTATCGCCTTTGTATCAACATGAGGTTCAAAATATTGAGTACAAAAGTTCGACACCTCCTCAGTTAGATATGCATTGCAAATGGAGCCCTCAACCCGAGCTTTGTTCCCAACCTTTTTCTTTAAGTGGTAAAGAAACCTATACACGGTTTCCTGGTTAAAGGTAGTTAAATGAGAAAATAATGTACAACTTATTAACTTTAACGATACATGCATTACCTTTCAAAGTCATACATCCATCTATATTGAACGGGACCACCAACTTTCGCCTCATAAGGCAAATGAACCGGAAGATGCTCCATTGAGTTGAAAAAACTTGGTGGGAATATTTTCTCCAATTTGCATATTATCTCGGAGATATTATTCTCCAATCGCTCCATGTCTTCACTATGCAATGTCGTTGCACTTATATCTCTGAAAAAGTGGCTTAGCTCGGTGACAACATTCCACACACTAGCAGGTATCAACTCTCTAAGGGCAATCGGAAGCAGTCGTTGCATTAATACATGGCAATCATGACTTTTCAAGCCGAATATCTTATATTCCCTTGTGTCAACACATCTACCCAGATTAGACGCATACCCATCGGGGAATTTCAAGCTTTGGACCCAATCACAATACTTTTCTTTTATCCTTCTTCAAAAGGTATGGAGCAATCAGCATTGTTGTTCTGGTTGTTCCATCTCTAACAACAACATCCTTCACTTCAAACTTTTGTCGATCGCAATACAACTTTATGTCTCTCCTTGCATTAATGTTATCTTTCGTCTTCCCCTTGACATCCATTATTGTGTTAAACAAGTTATTGAACACGTTTTTTTCAATGTGCATGACATCAAGGTTGTGACGTATTAGTAGTTTGCTCCAGTATGGTAGTTCCCAGAAGATACTTTGGCTTGTCCAATTGTGATAAAGTCCAAAGCCTTTAAGATGATTGGGACATGTAAGGTCGGTACTTTTAGGCAACACTGACACACGCTCCCATACTTGATCTCCCGTCAACCTTGGGGGGGGGGGGGGAGGAACATGTTCTCTACTTTATCTTTGAGGAAGGAATTTTTGTTTTGCCTAAAGACATGATCGGCAGGTAGAAACTGACGATGGCAATCAAACCAAGTTTGCTTCCGACCATACTGAAGCCTGAATGATTTTGTATTTTCCATACAATAAGGGCATGCTAACCTACTAGCACTTGCAGTGCTCCACCCTGAAAGCATGGCATATGCTGGAAAGTCGCTAATGGTCCACATTAGGGCAACCGTCATTTGAAAATTTTGTTTCTTGGAAATATCATAAGTTGGCACCCCTAATTCCCATAATTGCTTCAACTCATCGATTAGAGGCTGTAAGAACACATCCAAATTGCCTTTTGGACTTTTTGGGCCAAGTATAATGAGACTAAGAAACATAAAAGGCTTCTTCATGCACAACCATGGTGGTAAATTGTAGGGTGTCAAAATGACCGGCCAACAGGAATATTGTTTCCCGCATTTACCAAAAGGTGAAAACCCATCAGTACAAAGCCCAAGTCGAACATTACGTGGCTCCGTAGCAAAGGATGGAAACGTCGCATTAAAATGCTTCCATGCCTCTCCATCTGATGGATGGGACATGCTTCCTGCAGGTCGTCGATTTTCATCATGCACCTCATATGCTTAGCTGTGGATTTAGTGGCATATAGCCTCTGCAACCTCGGGCCTATTGGAAAATAAGTTAACACCTTCTTAGGGGACGACTTTCCATTTTCCCTTCTAGTCTTGTACCGATATGCTTTGCATTTGAGACATATATTTGCGCTAATATGCTCCTTCCAAAATAGCATACATCCATTTGGACATACGTCAAATTTTTGGTGCGGTAGTTCAAGACCACTCAATAACTTTTTAGTCTCATAGAAAGTGTCAGTCATCTTACTATTATCCGGACAAATATCCTCGATCAACAATGCAAAAGCGTCAACAGCTCTATGTGCCATGTTGTACTCACACTTAATATTTGTTACCCTTGCTGCCACCGACAACAAAGACATGTTACAGCCCTCATAAATGGGCTCCTCAGCAGCACTCAACATGTCAAAAAACTTCTTTGATTCGGGCAACGACTCTTCTTCGGCGCTAGAAGACTCTTCAACAACTTGCTGAGTATTATACTCCGGTCCAAATGCATCAATCACCATGTCTCTATAGGTGTTAGATGCGAGCCTCAATGGAATGAAGTCACGAGTACTAGTCACATTATGAAAAGAATCGTCCCCTTCCCCATGGTAAGTCCATTTGTAATAGTTCTCACAGAACCTATACTTGTATAAATGATATTTAACGATTTCTGGATCCCTAAACGGTAGATTTCGACATGTAGAACATGGACATTTTAGTAACTTATCAACTAATACTTTATCTTTCCCACAAGCAACCTGAACAAACTCGTCTACTTTCCTCATATACATTAAGCTAATCTTATTTCCCACAAGCCTATTGTACATCCAATCCCGATCTTCCGAAGAACTCATAATGCTGCAAATATATGTAAATAAGTACATTTTTTAACTTAAAAATTTACTTTTCCTACTTTGCTTATTGTATCAAATCCAACTTAGACATTTTTGAAATTACAAAAATTGCTTTCAATTTTAAGTGTAACCTTATGATATGTTAAATACTGCCTCTGCCCGTAGTGGTTATCGAATTTGACAACTTTATATGAGACGAAGATAGTACATCATTTAACACAAATGAGAACAACTACACATTTAACATTCATAGCAACTAACATCAACAACAATTAGCAACACCAATACAAGAAAGTAACCATACCACACTGGTGATCAAATCCAGTGCCGGCTTAGATAATTCCCATCCTCCAATTCCAACCAACAAATACTTAATTGATTTCAATTTATAAATGTCTCAAAAGTAGAAGATGAGAGCATTAGAATTGGACATTAAATCCTAATATAGAGAAGTAGAGGGACAAATAGAACATACCGTTTAATGTAGTGAACTACGGCACCCAAGTACACAATGAGCAATTCCGGATATTATCACCAACCCTGTTAAGAAAACTTCATCAATGTCTTTAAAGTCAATAAAGTATTGCATAATAAGTTTCTTTGGGATTTCACTTTTTGGAAATAAATTGTGAGAAACACATGTTTTGTCCAATAGAGAGTAAATGCTTTCACAAAATTTTCATTCTTACCTCTCGGAAATATGAATTTTCAAAAGAGTGCCTTCTTTGGCTTGTCTAGCATACAGTTAAATTACATTACAAATTATCCAAGTAGCATAAGTGATAACGATGGTTTTACTCAATTTCTATGGATGTGAAATTGTCTTGAACTAACCATTGTAAATAACTCTTTTATAACAAAGAAAGAAATAAAAAGCTTTCTGTTCATTAACAACTTAACAAGCTAGCAATATGTGTAAGAAACTACCATAAAATTAACCTTAAGCAATTTAGTTTAGCATGTCCTGCCTAATCTACTAATTGAAAACATTAAATCATTTGTTATTTCTTATCTTATCAAAGTTAACTCTTAAGACCCCTTGCAATAGTACTACTAGACGACGCGAATTCTGTATTATTGACCTCCTAGTATATATTTTGTTAATTTCCCCACTTTCATACTTCGTAATTTTATGCTTCTCCAAGTATATTAGTTAAACAAATATAGTTTACTTAATTGTTATATTTTAGGCAATCTAATTATTATTGACTAGTTAATCTAGTATGAGGCTCGAAATGGTGGCGAATTAACACATGATGAAGCTACTATTATCGCTAGAGCACTAGAACCAACACAGAAACACAACTACTGATGCTATGACTCCTATTGCTGAGACATTTGCAAATGATATCAACAGCAAACCCGTGTCAACTTTATCAACTATTTCAATGTAAACTCCTATGAAACAACAAACTTGTGTCTTAATCAACTTTAATCAAAATGAGAAACTCCAGCCAAAAACTTAAACAACATGCACACTCTAAACTCCTATGATAGGTGTCAACTTTATCAACTATTTCAATGTAAATTAAATTGCTAGAAAACAGCCTTTACATCCTCTTAATGATTGTAGTTGTACTACGAAATCAATCCATCCTTATTATCATTCACTATATATACTCCATCTGCAAATCAATGTTCTTCACCATTACCAGAGCCATTACAAGAGCATAAAAGAAGCCATTGATTCAGTTCCTTCCGACAATGTGGATTCGACTCTCATTAAGGTTGAGCTTGGAACTTATACATAAAAATTCAGTGTACCTAAAGATAAACCCTTCGTTATATTCATTGGGAAAAGGCGGAAAATGTGAATCCCGTATGGGACGACAGCGGGAATATCATGAACTCTCCTACTGTAACTACTTTGGCTTCAGATTTTGTTGCTCACTACCTCACTATTGATGTACTACCAAACTAGTAAAAACCCAAACTTCAAGAAGCCAACAATTAGAGTGTAGGCAAGCAAGTAAATTAGAACAATGAACCAACAACAAATTAGAGTCAAAGAAACCCTAAATACCATAAACCAAATCGAAAATTAGTTTATGGGTTTAAAACTAATTGCCCAGTAAACACATTTTCCATTCACAAGACTGACATAAACCCTAAAATTATGAAAGAAACAATACTCAATCACTCAAAATGCTAAACCCTAAAATTCGTTCGCAACAGTTAGAACTTTACCTGAGTTCGATTAATTAGGGCAAAGATGGAGATGAGGTCGCGATGGTGGATGAAGTTGGAGGTCGTTGCGACGGTGACATGGACACGATGTGGATAGGTATGGAGGAGAGAGCAATTAGGCGGGGAAGGTGAAAACGTGATGTGAGAATGAGAGGGAAGGGTGGGGTTCTCCACTTGCTTTTAGCCCAATACCTTTTTTCTATTTATTTTTTAAAGTAGCCCAATTCATATTAAGTCAATAGAAACGGATTACATAATTCCGTTTCTAGTCTTAGAAAGGGAACTAACAATTCCGTTGCTAATTAGAAAGGGAATTAACAAGTCCGTTGCTATTTAGAAACGAAATTGATATTTCAGTTGCTATGTATGATTTAGCAACCGATGTAATTAAATCTGTTGCTATTTAGCAACGGAAAAATAATCCCTTGCTAAATTCCCTTGCTAAATTCCCTTGCTAAATGAGCTTTTTTTTGTAGTGGAAGGAGGGAAGACGAAAATAGAGAGAAAATCAGAGGCGAGAAGAGGGTATATTGGGAGGGTTGTTTAGTCCAAGAAATTAGAAGCTCAACGAAAATTTCGAAAAATGACCGAAGAGGGGGATTCTTGAATGTAATGTGTAATAGAGGACGGAGTTCCCCACAACTTATAAAGTGGTAGCTTATACTGGTATCTTATAAATTGGTATTGTCATACTGGTGACCCAAATATTTGTATTGACGGCTCAAAAACAAGTATCAGTTTTTCTCACCCATTACCAGTCCAATACCGAATTTTGCTTATCCAGTGTCACTTTTTATTTTTATTTTCTCACCCGTGCCGATATGAAAGCAAACATGTGGTTCAGTGTATTGGGACAGACAGGGATTACGATGTAAACGTCCCCCATTATCCGTCTACAAAGAGCCCAATTGCACATCAGAAGTTGAAACAGCATTTACTTCAAAAAAAATAAATAAATAAAGAAAACTACTCCCCCAATTGCAGAAAAAATATGTTTAATTAATTGCCCAGTTGCCTCTCTTATACCACCAATCTCTAAATTAATGAGCCGGAAAGCACATGATTTTTCATCCCGCCCCTAGTTTTAGTTTTCCCCCTCTCTCTCTCCCCCTTTCCCTCCACCATCTCTCTCTCTCCCCCAGATTGCAAAATGTATTCCTCCTCATCCTCATCATCTTCCCAAAAGTCAGGGTCCAACAACACAATAGTCACCCCCATTACTAATCATCTCACCCGGTACGGCTCCGCCCCGAGTTCGTTCCTCTCCAACGCAGTTGACTCGGTCGTTTCCGAGTCAGGACTCGGTCACCACCAGACTCACCAACCCCACTACCACCACCACCACCAACCCCAACACCAACAGCAACACCAACACCACCAGCACCAAAATATGGGCTTCTCAGGCGGCGGCGACTCGCTCAACGCGGTGGCGCCGCCCGAGTCGAAGATAAGTTCCGACAGCGAGTCGAAGAGCACGCTTACGCTGCTGAGATCTTCTTATGGGTTCTCAACGACGACGGGGAATAATGACGGAATCAATAACAGTAACAATAATAATAATGCTGCTGGTTCAACATCAAATTTGACTCGGCATAGCAGCTCTCCTGCTGGCTTCCTCAATCATCTGGCTTCTGATATTGGTACGCTTTTCTCCATCTTCTCAATTTTTTTTATTTTATATATTCCATTCGTTTTACTATGACTGTCTTATTTAAATTTGCGATAATATAGAAGATTAAACTGTCAAAATGAAACATCTTAAAATGAGACAAAGAGAGTAATTCACATTTAGGCTGTTGGTTTAATGAAAATTGATTCTCCAGGAAATTGGTGAACTAAACACCAGATTTCTGCCCGACCAAACACAATTTTAGCATAAACTTTTTTTTTTAATTTGTTTTTATTTTTTTATTTTTTTTTTTTTTTGGGTTGTTTTTGGTTGGGCTGCTGTTTTGCTCTTGTTGCTGCTGGTTAGTAAACTTAATTGTGAATTGCATTAATATTCAAATGTGCAAGTGTGCAAGTGGTCTTAGCTAATTTTAGCTTTTTATCCATGCACTATCTGTCTATAATAGTACTATAATTGTAGCAATAGAATCTTTGGTAGTGGGGATCGACTTGAAGTGATTAATCCTTAATTCCATAATTAGTATTGTTTGTTTTTTGGTTTTTTTTGGCCTTTACTCCCCTTTATGGCCTTATTAAACTACGGACGTAATAGCTGACTTGGATGGAGATTGTGATTTCTATCTTATTTCTCATAATATTCCATGATAATTATAATAGCAATATGCTATTGTATGAGTTATATTCTTATGTACTCGTATAATCGTTAGACAAATCAAAATAGCGATTAATTTACGTTGTTTAAAGATTACTTTCAGCAATATAAGGGTTACTTTGATTATTATAGATAACTTTAAGAAATTTAAGTTGACTTTAATCAAATTTAAAAAATACTTACATTAAACAATCTAGGGATTACTTTGACAATATTATGGAGGACTACAAACAATTTAAAAATTAGTACTTTAAATAATTTAGGAGTTATTATAAATGGGTTAGTGATTACTTTGAGAGGTTTATAAATACCTTTTTTCTAGATGTACAAGAAATTGTGTTGTATATGAATTGCATAAAACACAATTTATCTAACATTTTCTTTTATGAGGTAGAATTTTGCGCTTTAGAATGAATCACAAAATTAGGCGGTGTTCATTACACTACCCTCTAAAGGAAAATGGATTATCATAATACGAAAACAATTATTAGTATCTTTTGATATTTCCCATTAGGAGGAGAAATTATTGTGTAGTTCAGGAGTACCACCTCAGCAATGGTCCCATCCAATAAACCAAGGACATGTGGCAATATCAAGTCAACTCATATTAACGCTAGTTAATCAAGGAAAAAAGCACTAACGCCGTGAAATTAGCATTTTTTTATCATCTGATTGAGCGGCATATTTCTTTCCTTCTTTCGTGGGAAACAAAATTTCCATCTTCTATCATTTCCATCATATCCTTTCTAACTCCCCAAACTCCAGTTAGTAACATAGCATAAAC
>BSSO01004689.1:0-14153 GCA_030267885.1 Mesembryanthemum crystallinum | reverse complement strand
CTCAAAATCTAGCTGTCAAGTGAAAGCTACTATGAATAGCTTTCAAAAATCAGCTGTAGCTGTAGCTTTGCTAAAATCTCTGTTTGGTAGCTGAGAGAAAAAAATAAGAAGTTGCAAGTTTCAAGCTGTAGCTTTTGCCCAAAAGCTGCCAAAAGCTGAATTTTTGTGCCAAACACAACCAAAACCAGTTGAAAAAGGGGCATACCAATGAAACGCTTCCCAAAGCCTCAATGGTGATCAATTGTCAACACAAAACAAGCTTAAATACAATTAAGTGAATAAGCTAGAAAACCAGCTCTTATCAACTTGCAATATTTTCTTGGGCATCATGAGCTCAGTTCTGCATTTAATCTCTTGCTTTACTCTCTGCACTAGTTGGATAGGTCTTGGCATAACACCTTCAATTCTAACCTTGTTCCTCATCTCCCATAGGTGATATGCTAGGCTAGCAATCACAGCATAGCACACCCCCCTATTCTTTTGATGAGACCCTGATCAGTATGTTGTGAAGGACTATTTAGGATAATCTCTCTAAGGATTATTCTAGCTATTTTGCTTTGTCAAAAAAATAAAGGGGACTTAGAAAATAAAACTAAACTTAAAAAAAATAAAAACCAAATAAATTGAGCAAGGAACCTAATCGAACAAATACAGGACGGAAAAAAATAACACCAAGCAAGGTAAACTTCAGCCATGTAGTTTGAATACATAGGATTCAGAAGTTGCAACTTATGTTCTCAGTGAGAAATTCTTCTTAGGAAAGGCAACCAGGAGAAGAGAAACCAACATAGTGAATTTTATTCTTTTATTCAATTTTATTTTCTTTTTGGGTAATTGAATGCTGTTTTATGAGAAAATAATTTACAACTGCGAGAGGAAAATTACAAGATTTCAGTATTTCAGAAACTGCTCAAAGGCCTATGCCAGCATAAGCTAGGAATGAAAACAATGGAGTGACAAACAATTCAATTGCTAATAATCTCGGCATATAATTGAACGGACAATCAACAAACTACCAAGGAATTTCCTGACCATCCCATGCGAAAAATTTTCCATTGTCGTGAATCCTGGCACCTTCAATGATGTCCAAAAGCTTATTGACAGAGAACTCTGTGGTGAAAAGCTTGCCTTGGGGGACATTTCTCTGAAACGGTCGAGATAGATCTGTGTCGACCGTGCCAGGATGCAGCAAGAGGCAAATAACTGGATCCTTCTTACGTGCAAGTTCCACTGAAATTGTTTTAGTCACTGCACATATGGTAGAAGAAGAAAGAGCATTACTTAAAAAAGTGGGTCTTTTTGCACTATTCAGGCCAAGGAAACCATATTATCTCATGCACTATGCAGGCTTTTTAAATAATGTATTAATGAATATATCAATGAAAATCATACATTGATTTAGTGCTGTCTTTGATGCTCGATATGAATGCCAACCACCAAGGTGATTATCGGTAATAGATCCTACTCTGGCACTCAGGTTAGCCACAACAGCAATATCCTTCCCAGTCTCACTGCCCCCTCCAGCCTTTAGAAGGGGCCACATGTGCTGAAAGAGCTCGGCAAGTACAAAGTAATGTCAGGAAAGAAGTAGAGTACCATAAAAATAATATAAGTATTTAATCAGAAACAGTTGGGGTAAGAAACCTGGTCTGCAAAACCAGTGTCTTAGACCATTATCCGTGAGAAAATTCATATAATGAATGGAAATCATTGGTTGAACACAGGCTCCAAGTAGAATCCAAGTAGAAAATTTTAAAACATGTGAGCATAGAAATATTAGAAAATTTGAATTTCCAAAGTAATAATCGTAGAAATATATAAATAAATAAACAGCCCATATTATGTCAGCTTTGTACTCGTGAACATTAAAAGCTGAGGTTCAAGCAACAGAAAATTATTTAGCTACAATTTTAAAAATAGACATATAAGGGATGATGATAGGTTAGCCCGGTGGGTTGGCAACACTGTATCACATCTCTCTATCTCTCTCTTTTCTTCAAAAAATAGTAGTTAATTTTTTAGAGAGATATAGAGATATGTACTCGATCATTTCCCACAAGGATAGAGTACAGTTGATATGAAGATTACCTTGATCACAAGGATAGGACCCACCGCATTAACCTCATAAGTGAGAAGTAAGGCAGACTTCTCTACTTTGTTCAACGTTGTTTCTACATTAGAAAATGTAATCAATGAGTTCATCGCTTCTCTGGAGATGCTGCACATGCTTAGCTTGCTAACAGATACTCATCGAAACAAACTAATCACCTGGATGGAGTACAGATGGTAGAGAGAGAATTCCTGACGTATTCACTAGAAGATTAAGATAGCCATATGTTTCTTGCACGAAATCAGCAGCTGCCTGGAATATGAGGATATTTTAGGTAATACACAGACAAGACCTATTACCCATAGAAGTTATTGGCACGAAATACAAACAAAAACAACCATATAATTTCCCTAGAACCAGAACATGAAATCATCTACGGTGCTTCACAATGAAAGCAAAGAGGAAGTCCATTAATGATTTCTTCTGCATTGGCACAACAACCTTGGTGACTAAATATGGAAAAGCAAACAGTTTGAAGTTTCATGTAACCAAAATTTTGGCCAAACAGACAATTTGTCATGCATCACTGGCTTGTATTGAAAAACTGCAATCATCTTTCTCAAATAGTAGAAGGCGCAACTGACTGCCAAAGCAACGTCCTGAATGGTACTTCCCTCACGGAAAAGAAAGTGCTGAAAATTCATTATCTTACAGGGACGAGCAGCAGGGAATAAGAATAAGAAGGAGATGTAACCTCAATGGTGCTTTCAACCGTCACATCCAGCTTTATAATGCCAAGCCGATCAGTAAATTTACTTTTCAAATCATGAAGGCCAGTAGATCGATCAGGATTCCGACAAGTAGCAAGAACATGCCCTTTCTGATCTCTTTCCAGAAGCTGTTTCACCTGAAAATCCATAATAGGCATAATTGTAATCAAAAGCTATAATGACTGTATCATCTTAGGGCTCAGGAAAATCAAATATAAAGGTTAGAGATCGACAAGATAAAACCTGGAATTACAACCCGCAAATGGCACAATGTAATTATTCAAAAGTTTAACCAATATGGTAGCATTTATGAAGAATATACCAATCTGATTCACAATCCTTTCCACCTGTGCACACTTCTTGACTTCCATCTTCAATTTTCTACTCTGTTCAAATAATCAACATGCAATTTGAACTTCTGCTAGAGGAGTATAATATATGCACTCTCGTTTACACTTATCCTTTTATAGCAGGATAAAACTATGGCTTATAGCTACATCTTTTATCTGTCTGGACTTCCATGAATTGTCTACTTTTTGGGCACCCGACAAGTGTTGTTAGTAAGTTTAAAAATCATTTTTGTAGACAGATACCATTTATTTAGAAATTTTCTCTACTTTAAAATCATCACATGCCAAAATTAATCCATCTGATTTCAATTTATTATAAACGAAAATTAGCCTCTATCTTTTAGCTAACATGCACCTATCTGTAACGTCGGTAATTTGAGAACTCCAAGAGCTGAAACAGTTTAGAGAAAAATTTCACAATTGAGGTAATATGTTTGTTTCCCTAACATGTTTTCACAGGGCTTAAGATTGATAAATTGTTCCAAACAGTTAGGATGAGTAGAGATATGAAATTTCTATTGTACCAGAAAAGCTCTTCACATAATTTGTGGACCAGCTATTGTAGAAATGTCAAAGCAGAGAGGGTGTTTGAGGGGTGGGGAAGAAGGAAAACGTAAATGACCACAACCAAACAACACTTCTGCGATAAAATAATGGAGGACAAATTCGCCCTTAGTGGGTTAAAGTCCAATCTGATGTCACTCATAAGGTTCCAGATATTTCTCAAAAAAATGAACATGATTCCACTTTAACTATAGCCACTTGATTTCGACATATCTAGCAAGATTTTTCTAGCTTCCTAAATACATGTCATCTGCAAGGCCATAAAGAGGCTACACATTACAAATAGGAATTGTGAATTATCTCTGTTAAACCCAACATACACATTGTATTAGAATCTTTGAAACGGCACCTCGCTTTGGAAGGGTGAAAGGTCTGGAGCTTTGACTCCTCTTCCTGACCCAAGCTGAGTACAAACTCTTGTCACTATGGAGAGTGCAAGAATATACCATTAACTTGAAGGATGAATGAGATGATTTAGGTCATTCCATATGCAAATTGGAACAGTGATGACGATTTCCAGCATGGCGATCCAATGCTTACACTTGTGATTCAATTTTACAATGGTTCTCCCAATGCAACTTCTGAGGCCTAATCACCGCTTAATGAAATTCAAAGGTGTGTCAGTGGGACCACAACAAACATGACCAAGAATCCTGACCATCAAAGGGTCTAACAGAATTTTGGGAAGAGACGTGTTAGCTGTATGAGAGAGTCTTCTAACCCGGTCCATTCCAAGACTACATTGAGTGATAGTTCTCATCACCTGTCCCATTGTGGTGAGGGTCATAGAGTATATTTGAACAAACGAACCATGTTAAGTAATTGTATTCTTGTTTACTGCTTTCTTTTGAATTCATTATTGGCCATGCTTCCAAACCTGATCATAGTTGAAGGGACCACAATATTAAATAAGTCCAGATTCTTTCACTAAGGATGTCTAGACAATTTGCTCACCTAGTCTACATGGTAAAAAGTCCTCTTCTAGTTTATTAGTTCACTTTACCAGTCTAATTGCAGAATAAATTGGTAGTTTCTACCCTCTCAATGCTGGAAATACTTAGTAGTTCTCGACCAAATCCTACCACTTAAGTAAGAATGTTCCCATGATTTTCCTACTAGTAATTAACTGAATCTAACCTCTTTCTTTCAAAACTAATGTTAACAGAAAATACTTAGCTAGCTCAAACAAACCAAACTAACTTCTTAGAATGCTAACCACTACTACAAATATCACTTCTTAAGTTTCAAAATTCCAGTATTTCCTTAAAGTTGTTTACATTCTTGAGACACAGCTTTCATTAGCACATTCTTTTCGTAACTGTTAAATGCTCACAGCTTGCACAGAACTTTTCGTGGAACACCCACAATTCATATCCACTGCGGATAAGACATGTAAAGAGTGAGAAAAAGAATTTTCATATTCTTATGGACTATTAGGGACAATCTGGTTCAATATAATAAATCGATGGGAATAGTAATAAGATATGTACACTGTACAGTGTAATACTACACGAAATAAATTCTTTGTCAAGTGTCGAAGATAATGCATGTATACGTTTTGATTACGGCTGTGAAGATAGGCTAGGTTCTGACCATGAAATGTGCACAAACCAAAACAAGCTACCTGCAAAGAAATAAATGAATTCTCAAAATCTAAGGAAATCCACCAAAGCGCCTAGATGGAGGTGTATTGAGCTTATTGAATCAAGAGAGATGTTCTTTACCTTGGTTAGCTTGAGGTTTATTTGGGTCTTCCTAAGGCTCATAACCATAATCAAGTAACCATGCCTGAATACAAGTACCTAGAATAAGGAACCTAGTCTATTGTGCTCTAAACGGCATTTTGAGCTTATTTCTTCTGATTTTCGAGCTGCAATTTAATCATTGGTCCAAATTGGTTCTTGATGTTTCTTGAGTAAATTGAGGCTCTTATGGAGCTAATTTTTTAGCTTATTTCATCCGATTTCCAAGCTGCAACTTAGATCCACCTGATCTCACCTCACATATATTGGTAGGAGCTCTTGTCTCCACACTTTTTAAATGCTATGCCTAAGGCTCTGTTTGTTTCAAATAAAGGAAGTTTCTTAGAACTAAAGTGATATGATCTTAATTAAAATGTGCAGAACATAAATGCGAGGGAAAAAAAATAAGTTGTAAAACTAAGTGAATAGGCACAACAAAATAAAAATAAGTACATAACTAATTGCATTGACCTTAACTAAATTGAATGAGAACTAAATGAATAGTATTGCGTGAGAGAAAATAGTATGCATAATTAAACTGAACGCAGACTGGGAACGAAGAAATGAACATGGCCAAAGTCATATGTCTAGGTTTTCTTGCCTTCCCACTATTATTCAAGTGTCACTAATTACCTCCTAACTAAAATTTTGAGGATATACCAAAGCATTGCGGCCAAGATGTATGCATCAAAATACCACATTTCCATAAAATTCACCCTTTTGATAATGAACCCAATGCTAAAGATAATGAATTTAGACTAATGAAAGTGTAAACACAGTTCAAATAGAAACAGAGACAAACAACTACATTAGTTTCAAAAGAAGCAAAATTGAGTTGGGAAATAGATAGATGGAAATGAAGCATACATACAAATTCAAGGCCGATTCCTCTTGAAGCTCCTTGAACCATTGAAACAGCCACTTTGCTGTTAGAAGAAGAGGTATTGGTGCAGAATAATGTGGTTTTTGGTATCAAATGACACCTTGCAAGAAGCGGAATTACCCTAAAAGAACGCTGATACATGGTGCTCAAACCCATCATAATCATTGTTGTTGTTGCGTTCAATTATTCGGTTTCAGATAAAAACTATGAGGATTGATCGATGGCGCATTCAGTTGGAAGTTGTAACTGACACCTACCATGAAAACGATGGCCTGTTTCTGGGAGATCCAAGCACCACGTCAAGCAGAACTCATTTAACTTGTTTGTAATGTTTGGATTGAGGATGGGCCACATTGCTAGATGACTAAATGAGCATGTAAAAAAGGATTCCTATGATAGATGGGTATTAAAAAAGCTGCGGTCTTGATAGAGTATTGGAAAAAAGGAGATTAACACGTATTTACTATAATTTTTGTTTTCCGGTCTAAAAATTTCATTTTGGGTATCTGAGGTTTGGGGAAATAAAAATAAAAAGGGTACTTGTGTTTTTAATATTTTCACTTAGGATACCTAGATTTAATTGAACTGTTTTAATTAGGGTAATTTGGCTAACTCCGTTTTCAACTCTGTTAGTTGACCACCCAGTCAACGGTTAAGCCTATTGATAAGTGTTGGAATGACTTAAATGCCCTTACTGTTATAAGGCTTAGAGTTAGGCAACGGTCATAACCATCCAAGCGCTGAGATTTGAAGTTAGGATATAATCAAGTGGCTATAAATCAACAATATGCAACGGTCAAAAATCCAAATTGCCTATAAATGGAGGCCCCTGCTTCAGATTTAGGAGCACAGTCCCCATTATTTCTCAGAAAAATTTCTTAAAATCCAAAAAATCTCCCAGAAATTCCCCAAAATTCCCAAAAAATATCCAAAAAAAACCCAGAAAAATACTAAAAAAATCATAGAAAAATCCCTGAAAATCCAGAAAAATCCCTAAAAATCCAAAAAAATTCCAAAAAAGCCAGAAAATTCCTGAAAATCCCAAAAAATCCAGAAAGCCAAATAAGTTAAGGAAAGGCAAAAATGGAGAGGCAAGTTGCAAGGGGCATTATACAAAACATAAGGTTTAGGAATAAAATGTGTCCTAACTGTGACATCAAGACAGATTTGAAGATTTCAAAGTCCGGAAGCAATCCACACAAGCTATACTACAAGTGCAAATCATGTGGTTATTTCATGTGGTGGAATCCATTCGACAATGAGATTGGTGCAATGGAAATGATGAAAGCAGTGGAAGATGCATATGGAGGCTCAAATGGAGACATGAAGAAGGATATCAAGGAGATGAAGAAGAAGATGCAAATGATCATGAGGCTATTTTATTTCATTGCTATTGTGCTTATGATTGTACTTCTAAAATGATGAGAACAATGTGAGAACAATCAATGTATGAACAATCAAAACTCAATGTAATCAAGCTTTATGAATCGAAGCAAAGATTTCTCTTCTCATTAAATGGATAATCTGTGATGTAACAATCCCAACAATACTCAAGTTTTTGTTCCAAAATAGCACTATGTGCATCAAAAAGGTTGGAAGGGGGGAATAATCAAACATATATGCATTTGAGAGCAAAAACTATACTAGCTCTTACCACTGATCTGATTCCCAAAAACTTATACCAGTTCAGATAACCTAACCCCCCAACCAGCAACTTCCTAAGTACCCTATTCTTGGGTGAGACAGCATTGGGAGTCCCCTACTGTCTGAGATACCTGGGTAGAATTTCCAACAACAGCAGCAGAACCTTGAGCAGTACCATCACCAGCAGTAGAAGCCTCACTAGCAGCAAGCTTAGCCTTCTTTGAAGGTCTCCCCCTTGGCCTCTTAGGCCCTTGCACTGCCTTCCTCTTTCTTGGCTACTTCTCTCTAATCTCTCCCCCTTGACAGCCCCTCTTGTTGTGACCCACACCCCCACAAGTGGAACATCTAACGACAGAAGACCTTTTCATCTTCCTCATCTCTCTCTCTCTTCTTCTTTGAGTTCTTGGCCTTCCAGCTCTTCTGCAAAGTTGAGGTGGACTTAGCTTGGGCTCATTATCTTCAGGCCACATAGAAGGGTCTGGGATAGGTTGGATGACACCCTCATATGTCATCAAGTATGTCTCCTTCGAATACCAGTGATGCACAAAATTCCCAATATCCCCCCTCATGTTTCTAATGGCAGATGCAGCATGTTTGCATGGTATACCCATGTTTTGCCATGCTTGGCAATTACAAGTCCACCTCTTCAAATCGACAGTGTAATAGAAGGACCCATCTTTAACCTCATACAGCCCATTTTCAGCAGGTTGAGGGATATAATAGTATCCATCAGCCCAAGCCCAATCCATCAGCTTCTTCACTTTGGGGCAGAAATTAGTGGACCACCTCATAGCTGTTCTTTTCTTCTTATACATCTTCTTCATGCATCTCCTTCTGATGCCTTCAAGCATAGGAAGAATTGGCTTTGACCTGAGGTCCCCTACCTTGCCATTGAAACACTCCACAAAATTGTTTGTCACATCTGCCACCTTCACAGATGTGTCGAATTTGTGTCTTGCCCAAGCTCTAGGGGCACATCCATCAAATATTCATATGCCTCTTTGGAATTCTTCTTGATCTCTTCCATTGCCTTTTTGAAATCCACTTCATTGTTGCCTTAGCTGCTGACCAGAAATGGTTCTTCATCAAATCTCCTGGCCACTGAATCTTGAAATTAGCATAGAGATGTCTCCCACACACTCTCCTACTAACTTCTGGTATCTGTGAATCCAAAGCAGCCTCAACACCCTGTCAATAAATTAAAAGAACAGAATTAGTTCATAAAAAAATAAAAAAAAAAATTGAGAAGAAAGTAGAAGAACAGATTACAAAAAAAAAATTAGTACAAAAAAATAAATAAAAAAAGTTGAGAACAAACTAAGTGGAATGTCATACCTTCTGTCTATCACTAATTATAACCCATTTCCTTCTTTCTTCTTCACTTGCTAACCTCTTTAAATGATAGAAAAAGAAGCACCAATTATCCTTGTCTTCTTTGTCTACTACACCATAAGCAATTGGCATGATCCCATTGTCACCATCAAGAGTACATGCCACCAGCAAGATCCCTCCATATGTGCCTTTCAAATGAGCCCCATCTACACCTATGAAAGGTCTACACACATGTGAAAACCCATTTTTCATAGCACCAAAGCTGACAAATATTTTCTTAAATAATGGGTTCACTTTTGGATCTTCAGGTGTTGTCCATGTGATGCCAGTGACTGCCTCTTCATCCTTCTCCATGATCAACTTGATGTAGTAAGGAAGTCTGGCATATGACTCTTTGTGAGAGCCCTCAATTGCCTCTTTCAACTTATTTCTTGCCCTATACAACTGGTTTATGTCAGCTATGATCCCATATCTTTGGGTGAGCAATTCTTTCATGCCTGCCACTTTCAGCTCTGGGTTGGCCTTGAAATCATCCTTCAAGACATCAGCTATCCATGGTGCCCATGCACTTGGATTCTTATCAAGTTTGGTGCATGTGTGAATGTTGTTCAGAGTTTTGATTTGGTAAGTTATTCCATCAGCTAGCAGACTAGCATATATCCTCCATGGGCACTTGCTCACTTCCTCTTCCTCATCATGAACAACAATGTACTTCCCCTTGCCCTTCACAGCTTTGCCTTTGTTATTTTCCTCAATTGCAGATTTCCCTTTACCTTTTGCAGCCTTCCCATTGCCCTTTACATCTTTGCGTTTGCCATGTCCCTTGATGACCTTATTTCTGCCCACAGTAGACTGACCAGAAGGATCATCAAGTAGCTCTCCCATTTCCAAGTTGTCCTTCTCCACAATTTTTTACAAACTGCCCAAAACTTCAACCTTTTGTTGTATTGCCTTTCAAGAGCAAAACCCTCTTGAATGGCATAATTCCTTAGCACCTCAAGGAACCTCTTCTTATTCTCAAACATGTGCCCCACCTCTAGCTGTATTTTTCCATCAGGTTGATGGGAAAACCAGTTACCATTCCTTAAAAATTTGGGCACATTTGCCTCTTCCTCAGAACCTGATGCATAGCACTTCTCTGGATCCCAGTCCTCATCATCATCTTCATCATCAACAGAACCTTCCATAGAAGCATCATCACTCACCTCATTAGACCCTACATCAGTTTCTTCATCAACCCCTGCCTCTTCATCATTTGGATCCCAGTTGTCATCAGTTGACACTGAATCATACTCTTCATCCAAATCAAACAGTCTAGTTCTTCCCCTTGATGTGCTAGGTATGCTAGGATTAGTAACAGCTATGGTTGGGTTTTGTGGTGTGGCAGTTCTTCTAGAGGAAGTAGGTCTTCTAGGAGTAGAAGCTCTTCTTGGAGTGGGACCTCTTTTGGGGGTTATAGGAGAGGTGGGTGTTAATCTAGGGGAAGTTCTCCTTTGCAAAGGAGTCATATGAGATGTGGGCGTGTTCCTAGGGGTAGGTGTTCTTTGTGGAGTGCATGTGGTAGTATGTTTGGGGGTGGTTGGTTTTGTGGATGTAGTTGTTTGGTCTTTGGGGGTAGGTGTGGGTGATTTAGGGGGAGTAGGTGTTTGGTCATTGGGTTCTGGGGTGGCTTACTTTGTAGAATTAGCAGTGGTTGCTTCAGAAGTGGTTGAGGCAGTAGCAGTAGCAGTAGCCTTAGCATTGGGGGTTTTGCACTTAGCCCACACTATCTTGTACCTCTTCTTTTTTAGGCAACGTAGCAGAAATATAGGATCTTGCACCTGTATTGGTTCAGGTACATCTCCAGTAGCACCTTCACCACCATCATCATCACACTCTTTAGGACTGTCCTCACTAATCTCCTCCTCATGCATATACCCCTGAAATCCCCATCCACCATCATCATCATTCTCATCCTCAAGAATAACACAATCATCACTTCCATCATCACTCACAACCTCAGGTTGGGGGATTGGGTTGGCACTAGATGCACCCTCTTGTTTCTTCTTAAAACATTCAAACAAAGGCCTAGCATGCATAACTAATGAGGAAGGCTCATTACACTCATCTATGTATATGTCAATGGTTCTTTGACCTTTAAATGTTGCCCATAGCTCAAATAAACTCACATCATTGTCCAACACCCTCACTTCTCTACTCTTAGGAACCTTATACCTGAAAGAAGGGTTGACAGGTTGATTGACATGTTGTTTCTCAGCTTCAATCCATAAATCAACAACCACATGCACCATTGAGTACAGATCAGGGTTTATGGCCTTTATCAGAATTTTTTGCCCCATATAATGACATACAAAGTCATGAATCTGGTAAGAGGGAAAAAATACACATCAAAACCAACAAAATAACACATTTTCAGCATCTACCCATTATAAAACAGAGGTTTGCATGCTAAAGATCCTCTTTTTCAACACAACTAATTAAATAACATCATCCACTGACCTAAATGCAACTAATTAACCCAAAAAAATAAAAAATAGAAATGAACTTCGAATTCAACACCCACTACAGAAAACAAATGGAAACACAAGATTCGAACACATTTACGCAATTTTATAACACAAAAACCCTAATTCCATGATGTTTTGGGAAAAGAAATGATAAATAAGCTTACGTCGTACTCCATAGTGCTCGATTTCAACACCAGGGCTTCGAATTTGCTTCTTCTTCACAATTTTCCAACTTCACCACTTCGATTTTGCCTCAGTTTCCACAACCTCGAGCTTCAGACAAGAGAACAAAGAGAGAGAAATAGAGAGAGAGAGAGAGAGAGAGAGAGAGAGAGAGAGACAGTGCTCTTTTCTTTGGGGGGGGGAATTAGATTTTTCATTTGGGGACTAGTACCCTAAAATTTTTACATATCCAATTATTTAGAAATTCTAAAATTTCGGAATTTCAATTCCCATTGAAAATTTCCCTCTAATATATCACAGGTAAAATTACGCAAAAGGGCTTCTTTTACTACGTTTGACCATTGACTGGGTGGTCAACTAACAGAGTTGTTAACAGATAGCCAAATTACCCTAATTAAAACAGTTCAATTAACTCCAGGTACCCTAAGTGAAAATATTAAAAACACAGGTACCCTTTTTATTATTTCCCCAAACCTCAGATACGCAAAATGAAAATTTTCCTTTTATTTAAAAGAGTTTTTTCTATTTATTATTTCAAAGCTATTTAAGATAATAGTTGCAAACAATTAAAGTATTTAAGAAATAAATTAAAAATATATTTAAATGAAGATTCTAACCGGAAATGTTGTGGGAAATCTGCGCAACTTTGTTCTTTTTCAACACCCTTTGGAGGCTGGAACTTTTTTAATGCCCATTTGTCATAGAAGGGTCCTTTTTCTAATACCAATCTGGCATTGAGGCGATGAAGGATGAGGTGGGAGCACAAGTTGTAGTGTCCATTTGGTAGCGGGCTATCGCATGCGTCCTTGTAAGGGAAAAAAAATGAAATTTAACTTCTTTTTTTATTTTTTAAAGGTAAGAATAAAAAAGAACGTTAGGCTACTCCATCTCGGAGTCGACGCCTAACGTGAAAAAACACAATGGTCTTGGCCAATCATTTGGAAGTCCTCAAGAAGAATAAAATCAAACTCGTGTGACATCGAACTATTCCAAAAACGTGTTTGAGAACAAGCATGTCCCAACTCAGCCATCCAGTCTACAACCCTATTTCCTTCTCTAAGAATATGTGAAACAATGATCGGATTAAAAGGGACCAGAAATCGTCACACATCAAATAATTATTATCTTCTTGTTTTTTTCCTTTTATAATATTAAAAGAAAAAAATCGAGAAAAAAAAACAGTTTTTTTTTTTTTTTTTTTTGGTAGAGATAAAGGGAACAACTAAATTAGTTCAAGTTACACATTCTAAGATATGAGGTCCCTATACAATCCGCCTCATAAACATTTCTCATGGAGTTCAAAACATTGCGACTACAAACAATTTTGGGCTGCAATGCCAATGAGTCTTTTTAGTAGACTCCTTTGCCACTTGAGTGTTTAAAGTAGCTCGGTAACAACTGGGTCTTATAAAAACATAACTCGTCCATATTGGTCCACATATTACAGCTCCAATCAAATTTTCCGACCAAAAATATTTTTGTTGGAAAATAGAGTTATTTCTATTTATTTATTGAATGAGAAATTGTATTCTTAATAATTTCCTATTAATATAAAATACTTAGTGTATTTTTTTTATAATTGGCTTAAATTAATTTTTTTTATTTTATTTTGTGGATGAACTTTATGTTAGTTTTAGATAACTGTTTCCTTGGCCAGGAAACAGTATATACTAGTGGTTACCCCGTGCTACGCACAGGCTTGTAGAAATACATCTAATGTTATTATCTCAATCATTTATTTACTCTTTCAATGAAAAGTTCTTAAAAAAAATTAATAAATATGCTTCCTTCGTACATCTAATGATGCAGGAGCAAGTGATCGATACCCAAACAATCATCAACGATCAAACATCATAAAGATCACCTGGGTTATTAGGTGGGTCCTTGTTAAGTTGTGTCCCATAATTATTACTAATTGGGCAATTCATGCAAGATCTGAAATAAAGCTTCTTTTATATGATTCCCAAGTTCTTTACAATCCAGACATAGTTTCGTAGTTTGGCCAAACTTTTTCATACGGAGTCGAAATCGAGTGGTTCAAAAGGCTACGGAAATATAAAAACGAGATATACAACTTTTATGTCAAACACTTTTTCGAGATTTAGAGTATAAGATGGTCGAAAACGAG
>BSSO01004688.1:0-14156 GCA_030267885.1 Mesembryanthemum crystallinum | reverse complement strand
CCTAAATCACTAAAAATAGCCCATAAACTGCGAAAAGTCTCCATTAGATTGAGTCGTCTAACGGTTAGACGGTTGTACATAAGAATTTGCGTTTTTTTATTTATTAATATATTTATTTATCAACACACCCAAAAGGAAAAATGGAAACAAAAATCCAATTACCCCAACCAAGGAATTGATGATGTCTTTTAGAGTTGAGTGAGAGCAAAGAGAGGAGGGAGGAGAGTGGAGAGTATGGGGGCAAACAACTCAGCACGTGCGTCAGACACCAAGACAGACAGTCCCGTGTGGTGCGCACGTGATGACCCCAATGGATTGAAGAGAGAGAGAGAGAGAGAGAGAGAGAGAGAAAGGCATGGGTGATGGGTCACTCTTATCTTGTTCTTCCCTCCCACTCCTTAATCACACCAACAGCCAACCTAAAGCCCATGGGCCTCCTCATCAACCACAGGCACAATCTCCTTTTTTTTTTTTTTTCTTTTTAAGTGATCAATGATAACAATTTCTTTGTCTTTTTTCTTTTTTTCTACTCTATTTGGGATGGTAAGTTAACATGAGAATTTCGAGTATTTGGACCCACAAGGTTAACATACATTATTCAGTTGGACACCTTCCATGAATAAATTCCTTCAAAAATATAGAAAGTTTGGTTATATGTATGTGAAATTAGATATATGCAACTTCTTATGTCACTATCTCATTAGTATAGTTCTGCCAATTAATATTAAAATAGGTATGAACTTTTCAAAGTAATGAAGTTGTGAGCAAAAAGAAAAGATGTATATATGTGGTAAATCGTTAACTTCATCAAATATTCAATCTCACAAAATTATAACTTTCGATAGAGAGTCCAATTTGATGAACACATGAGGGTTATTTGTAGATGTTACTCTCACATGCAGTAGATCATTTTTTTCTTTGGGTTTAGATAATCTTGATACTTATCAACTACTCATTCAGTTAATAACTTGCTATTTTGAATGTCTAAGTAAAACATCTACAACGACAAATGTATATGTAGCATCACTCTGAACAATCATACCCGATATTATATCTATTTATTGATACAAATTAAGTATAATTCTTCTAGGTAAGGGGCATAGAGAAGTCAAATTCCAACAAGGGACTTGGTTTCCTAAAGGTCGAAAAAAGCTTCATTTCTCTTGTCACTCTAAATAACTACTAATAATACTCAATAATAATAATAATAATAATAAAAAATAATAATAATAATAATTAATTATTATTATTATTATTATTGTAGAATGCTGCCCAAATGGTAAAGAAAAGCCTTTCTTCAAAAGTGGGTTTCGCCCTTTTTCTTGCCATTTGTGAACAATTACTAATTTAATATACGCTCTAATCTATGCTGGATTTTGTAGACTGTCATCATCCATTAGTAAATACTCAAAATTAGTACTTTATTTATTACTATAACTGGTAAGGTCTGCTATGTTTATATTATTCGATGCTTGATTGCCCTTTCCTTTTCCTCTTCTTGATAATCCCACTGATTTTCCCCCTTTTACTTTTCCCAGAAGATTGAAAATTAAATTGCAAAAAATGGATTGTTGCAGCAATAATCTAGTTATATCATTCATATATATGCATTATTTGTCGGTCCCAAAATCAATACTACAGTATATAATATTAATATTAATATATAAGGAAATAATTTTTACATTAATTTGTAAAAAATCAGGAACAGTGGAGTATTATTGTTGTCATCTCATCATTGATCAACCGCCCCCATTTCCTATTTATGGAAATCCATCAAATCAAAATAATAAACCCCAGTTCCTGTAATTCAAAACCCATCTCTTTCTTTCTTCCTCTTACAGAGGGTTAGCTAGCTAGTAGTAGCTTTTTGCACACAGATTGAAGATTTAAAAAACCCAGAAAAATTTCTCTGGGAGAAATAAAATAATTTATCCAGAAAATCGAGGGGTCCCCCTGTTTCTTGCAGCCCAGATAGGGATCATAAAAGGGACAGTCAAGTAGCTGTGGAGCTTTCATTGGATGAAATTTTTGTGAAATTTGCAAAAATTCCCGGTTGCCCATAACGAATTTTGGCATTTTTGGTCAAGTGGGCTGAGCTGGGTTATTTAGTGTTTGCTGCTCCTTGAGCTTAAATTTTGCATCTTCTCTTATTATGGTGTTTTGCTTGGATGGTTCTTCATCACTTTGAAGCTCAGCAGCTTGGATAATAAAAAGGTTAGATTTTGATCCCTTTTTTTTAGCTTTCTTTTTCTGTGATTTCGTTTGTATCCGAGCTTTAGCTGAGTTAACGGTTAGAAAAACGTATAGGGTAGATTATGATGCTTTCTTTCCTTGTATGTTACAGAGAAAGTTTTGTTGTTTTTGCTGCGTGTTCTCTGCTTCATATGCTTAATTGGGTGGAAATGTTTGTGATGATATTTGGAATTGTTTTAGCAGATGTACGGATATATTTCCTATGTTCATTCTTAACCATGTAAGTTGTAAACATATAAAGGCTGCATACATCTTGTTGTCCTCAAATCTGTTGCGTCGAGAATCATACTAGATTGTTGTTGTTGATCCTTGTAAAGGGATGTGTGATTGCTCAATTCTGTTCAGGGTCTCTAGGGGTTGAAAATATCTGCTGTTGATATTTTCAGTTGAATCTATTAGGGCCTCTTGGGTATCAACAGTGGATATTTTTTTTTTATGTGATTTGGCCCCAAGAAGGGGATAAGATGCCTGCTGTTTTGAGCCACCTCCAGTGCCTCCTTTCTGCTGTTGGATGTTGAAGCCAATTCACTCAATTCATGATGTCAACTTAGGATAGTATCTTTTTCACTGTTTGTTCGAATGATAAAGAAAGGGTTTCACCAAGTTCTGTTTTATGTGTTGAGCATTATAAAAGAAATTACTTAGATTCATCATTCCATTTCCCAATCGAGTCAAGAATGAGAAAAAGAGCTGGTACCCCTTTATGGCCATATCCCTCAATGGTGAGACACCAGACACACACACAAGCAGAAATAAGTGTCCCGATACTTACAACATTAGAGTTTAACAGCATCTTGTTTCACTGCATGAACTAATGATTATGGTTTAGCCCTTTTATAGCATTGCAGATAACATGTCATTTTGATGACCTTCTTTCATAGTAGTTCTTACTGACTTGAATCTTAAATTTATTAAATTGCTTTTAATATTTCTTTGCTATCTTCTTTTAGTTTGTGCATCTTATCAGCTTCTCAGCAATATGTCTTCATCAACACCAAGTCAAGGATCCAGCAATTCAGGCCGTTCAAAGCACAGTGCGAGGATTGTCGCTCAGACTATTGCAGATGCACAGCTTCACGCTGATTTCGACAAGTCTAGTATTGATTTCGACTACTCCAGCTCCGTTCGTGCTACCAGCTCTGGTGGTGGAAATCATAAACCAAAGTCTGACAAGGTTACTTCATCTTACCTCCAGCAAATACAAAAGGGAAAGTTTATTCAGCCCTTTGGCTGCTTACTAGCCCTAGATGAGAAGACTTTCAGGGTCATTGCCTACAGTGATAATGCCCCTGATTTGCTAACTATGGTTAGTCATGCTGTCCCAAGTGTAGGAGATACTCCAGTTATTGGGATTGGAACTGATATAAGGACTATATTCACTGCTCCAAGTGCATCTGCCTTGCACAAGGCATTAGGGTTTGCTGATGTTTCTCTGTTGAATCCAATCTTAGTCCACTGCAAAACTTCTGGAAAGCCCTTCTATGCAATTATCCATAGAGTGACTGGCAGCTTAGTCATTGACTTTGAACCAGTGAAGCCATATGAAGTCCCAATGACAGCTGCAGGCGCCCTACAATCTTACAAGCTTGCAGCCAAAGCGATTACTCGTCTGCAGTCTCTGCCCAGTGGAAACATGGATAGACTTGTTGATACGATGGTTCAGGAGGTTTTTGAGTTGACAGGATATGACAGGGTAATGGCTTACAAATTTCATGACGATGATCATGGGGAAGTAGTTTCAGAGGTTACAAAGCCTGGCCTTGATCCATATCTAGGCTTGCATTATCCAGCAACAGATATTCCACAGGCTGCTCGCTTTTTGTTTATGAAGAATAAGGTCCGCATGATATGTGATTGCCGTGCAAAATTTGTGAAGGTGGTTGAAGACGACAAGCTTCCTTTCAATCTGACTTTGTGCGGTTCAACTCTTAGGGCTCCACATGGCTGTCATGCTCAATACATGGAGAATATGAATTCTATTGGATCGTTAGTTATGTCTGTTGTAGTTAATGACGATGATGAAGAGAGTGCTGGCTCTGATCCTTCACAACCCCAAAAGAGGAAGAGACTTTGGGGTCTAGTCGTCTGCCATCATACATCTCCTAGGTTTGTACCATTTCCTCTGAGGTATGCTTGTGAGTTTCTGGCTCAAGTCTTTGCCATCCATGTAAATAAAGAGCTAGAGTTAGAAAACCAGTTCCTTGAGAAGAGAATTCTCCGCACTCAGACCCTCCTATGTGATATGCTCATGAGAGATGCTCCACTGGGTATTGTGACACAGACTCCAAACATAATGGATCTGGTAAAATGTGATGGGGCTGCTCTTTTATACAACAATAAAATATGGTTACTTGGGGTCACTCCATCGGAATACCAAATACGTGATATAGCAGTGTGGCTGTCCCAAGACCATATGGATTCGACAGGTTTGAGCACAGATAGCTTGTACGATGCTGGGTATCCAGGTGCACTTGCTCTTGGCGATTCTGTTTGTGGAATGGCAGGTGTAAGGATAACTTTGAGAGACATGATATTTTGGTTCCGTTCCCACACTGCTGCAGAAGTTAAGTGGGGCGGGGCAAAGCATCAGCCAGGTGAGCAGGATGATGGCACAAAGATGCACCCAAGGTCATCATTCAAGGCTTTCCTTGAGGTTGTTAAGAGGAGGAGTGTGCCTTGGAAGGATTATGAGATGGACGCAATCCACTCGTTGCAGCTAATTTTAAGGAATGCTTTTAAAGATATGGAAGCATCAGACTTGAATACATCTGTAATCCATTCTAAGATCAACGACCTCAAAATTGATGGCTTGCGTGAACTTGAAGTAGTGACTGGTGAGATGGTCCGCTTGATTGAAACAGCTACAGTGCCCATTTTGGCAGTTGATGTTGATGGACTGGTTAATGGTTGGAATACAAAAATTGCTGAGCTTACTGGTCTTCCCGTTGTGGAAGCTGTCGGAAAGCATATTGCCACACTTGTTGAAGATTCTTCAATCGACACAGTCCAGAAAATGCTGCACTCGGCCATCCAGGGTATGTCTTATTCTAAATATTCTCTTCAACTAGTTTTTATGCGCTATTCACTTGTAAACTAGAAAAATATATATATTGTTCCTTGTGAATGGAATTTCCAGGGAAAAATTTGAATGGCTTACAATCGGATTGAACCATAAAACCATGCATGCTCCAAATTGAGAACACTTAGGCCCTGTTCTTGTCATCGTTAACATACTATGTTCAGTTGTTTTCTGTTCTGCGACTTACTTTGTTCTCACGTATTACTATTAAATTCAGTTCAGCACTTCAGTTGAAATGGAGAGAGCCTTAATCTCCGAACTTTTGAGCACTCTCTATGTGCAATCATATTAATGATAGAAAATAGACCAAATACTTATGATTGTTTTTTCTACGTTTACCAGGAAAAGAGGAGAAAAACATCCAGTTTGAGGTCAAAAGGCATCAGGAAATGGCAGACACTGGTTCCATCAGCTTAGTAGTGAATGCTTGTGCAAGCAAAGACGTGAGTGGAAATGTTGTAGGGGTTTGTTTCATTGCTCAAGACATAACTGGACAGAAAACAGTGATGGACAAGTTCACACGGATTGAAGGTGATTACAAAGCAATAGTACAGAATCCTAATCCGTTAATCCCTCCAATATTTGGGACAGATGAATTTGGGTGGTGTTCAGAATGGAATCCTGCAATGGAAAAGCTAACAGGATGGAGTCGACAAGAAATTATGGATAAGATGTTACTCGGGGAAGTTTTTGGGACCCACAGATCATGCTGCCGTCTCAAGAACCAGGAGGCATTTGTAAATCTTGGTGTAGTACTGAATGGTGCCATGAGTGGCCAGGAAGCTGAGAAGACTTCTATCGGGTTTTTCACACGCAACGGAAAGTATATAGAATGTCTGCTTTGTGTGAGCAAGAAACTGGATGCAGAAGGCGCCATCACAGGCGTCTTTTGCTTCTTGCAGCTTGCTAGTCAGGACTTGCAACATGCACTTCACGTACAGCGATTAGCAGAGCAAGCTGCTTTAAAGAGGCTGAAATCATTAGCTTACATGAAAAGACAGATTAAGAATCCTTTGTCAGGAATTTTGTTCTCCAGGAAGATGCTTGAGGGTACTGACTTGGCAGACGAGCAGAGGCTGCTATTGCATACGAGTGCCCAATGCCAGCGCCAGCTTAACAAGATCCTTGATGATTCAGATTTAGATACCATTATTGATGGGTATGTCCAATTGTACTTTACATTGCCTTTAATTTTACCTTGCATGGTTACTGAAGCTTCAAAATAAGTTCCATTCCTTCATATTTAATCCTCTGATGTCAGACTAATATTAATGATTTTTCATTATTGTGTTATGACAGCTACCTTGAGCTGGAAATGGTTGAGTTTGCAATGCACGACATACTGGTTGCTTCTATAAGTCAGGTGATGATGAAGAGCAACGAGAAGGGCATTCGAATAGTTAATAATTCGACAGAAGACAGCATGAAGGATACGTTATATGGGGATAGTCTAAGGCTCCAGCAAATTTTGGCAGATTTTCTGTTGATTATGGTGAACTTTACTCCTCCCGGTGGACAAATTGGACTTACAGTTCGCCTGAAAAAAGATCAATTAGGAGCATCTGTTCAGCTTGCCAATTTGGAATTCAGGTAGTGCTCCAGACCCAGAAACTTTAATCTGTCGAGCTATGTTCATTTCCTCCTTTTCATACTGCATTCAAATTAGTACTATTCAGTTCAGTTGAGTCCAATTCTGCACTGCGACTAACTTTTTCTCACATATTACTATTCATTCAGTTTGGTTCCTGTCAACACTTTCAGTTGAAACAATGCCTAATATTGTTTTTGAAAGGTTCCACTGATTTACTGAATTAGTGGTTGACAATTTAGCAACTCTTGGTGACTTGGTCAGTACAGCTCTCGTAAATTGGTGGTACTGACAAGAATCTCTACATTTTTGAACATTTCGCTTAGGGTGGATGATCAGGGGCTTGCTAAAATTATTATCTTCGAAAAGATCAGACAAAGCTTCCCTGTATCCTGCTCATACAACTGTTACAATAGGGATTATGTAGATGATATATGTTGGTTTTCTTACTATTAAGATTGTTGGGTACCTATAAACATTTGTGTGTTTTAAATTATTTGCTTGCAGATTTTATGTCTGTCGATGTTACTTATGGGTGTAATATCCTTGGTCAGGTTATCGCATACGGGTGGAGGGATATCAGAAGAACTACTTAGTCAAATGTTTGAGGGTAGGGACGATCCATCCGAAGAGGGCATTAGCTTGCTTATTAGCAGGAAGCTTGTGAAACTAATGAACGGAGACATCCAGTATCTGAGATCTGCCGGAACCTCAACCTTTGTCATTTCTGCCGAACTTGCTATGACGGGCAAATCCACAAGATAGTTGAAGGGCTAACGGGAGAGAAAATAGAAACGTAGGAGAGAAAACGTGGTGAGTTTCCGACTGCTTTAGTAGCTATGCGTTGCTTGTAAACAAAAACAGAAGAATAATCCTCGCTCAGTTTTTGCATTTTTCCCATCCTTAGTTCAGTCTACTGTAACTTGTATATACATGGTATGACAATCTCAAGTTGTGTTGCAAAGTTAGCTAAGATTGTCATTTGATGTATTGTTAATTAACCATGGATGTTTATAAGCTTAACTGAATAAAATGTTAGCTTTCCTAGTTTTGATCGATTCTTCACTAAACTTGACTGTTGATATAATTGATTTGGTTCATCTCACATCAAATCTTATCCTACTATTTAAAGCACTTAGGTAGTATGACATATACAACTCTTAAGTTGAGTTAATGACAATATTGATAGAGTAGTTTCATAAGCTACTATTTAAAATTCAGGTAGGATGACATTTACAACTCTTTAAGTTGAGTGAACGACAATGTTGATAGAGTAGTTTGTACGTTTGTGTGTCTACCCATGGTCCAGCTCATGTGCCTTCCAACACCCCACCTAAAGGAACTTAGGTTTTGTAAATCCAATTTTCACCAATCTCATCACCATCCTCTTTGCTTTCTCTCCCAAAAGTTATCTGATCAACTGGATTGGAAAGGATTTATCGGATCACAATCAGAATTTTCTTGCTACAGAACAAAGATTGGAACGGAACCCGGTTCAACCTGTCTGGTCCGGTTGACCGGAGTTAAAAAAAATTGGGTTGGTACGATCCAATTTTATGGACCGGTTTTTGACCATCCTAGTAATCGGCCAACAAGAATTAAGACACTCACTTAACTATCAATGTGGGGTTTCGTCGACCATTCTAAAGTAGTGTATTCGTCTTCCATAACTTATAGATAGTCATGCAAATTCATTTCGGCTATTCAGGATCATTTCATGATACTTCATCCGAACCGGCAACGTTTGTTGCACTTCGCAATTGATAACTAAAATTTACAAGATCAAAATATATGCTCCATTCAGTAAAAACCTGTCACATCTAGTGTAATGTGAATAGTGATGCGAATGTTAATCCCATATAGGATTGATGTCTATTTAAAGACAGAATAGGATTAACAAAATGACGACGACATATGAGTAAAGGTCAATTTCATTATCAGCACTGCTCGACAATTCATCAGAGAAATCCATGACTTGATGTTCTAATTCTCTTCATTAACTAATTAGGCAAGCAGAAACCAGTACAAATAAAGGGAACCCATTTTTTTTTTCCTTTTTCGAAAAGAAAATGGAGATGGTATTACATAGATAAAAATAATGTAAAGAAAGAAAGAAAACAGCGGTTTGATATTGACCGCTAGTTCAGTCGACATCACGAACAAGGGAGGCAAGGATAAAGATCTTAAACCGCTAGTTCAGTCGACATCACGAACAAGGGAGGCAAGGATAAAGATCTTCATATTACTTTACACAGGTAGATCTTCAACGGAAAAATTACTGCCTGCGAAAGAGAGTTTCACATACAATTCAGTCAGAACCATTTCAACCATTGCAGAGTATCTGAACAATCTGAGAAAGACAAACATCCCATTTATCATAATTAGTAAGTCTCACTATAAGTCTATAACTATAGGTGAATGCAGAAGCTCAAAACTAAAGAGCAGCAAAGATAGGAAAGCACCAAGGGAGATGAAAGTAGGGCTGTAAACGAGCCGATACACTCGTGAGCGGCTCGCGAACATACCCGATCAAAGCTCGGTCATATCTCGTTCGATAATAAACGAGCCGAGCACGAGCACCAATTTGATACTCGTTTAATAAACGAGCCGAGTACGAGCACCCCACTACTCGTTTAAGTACTCGTATATCGATAAAAACCGATGTACTCGAGAGCTGCTCACGAACAAACTCGGTCAAAGCTCGCTCGATAATAAACGAGCCGAGCACGAGCACCAATTTGATACTCGTTTAATAAACGAGCCGAGTACGAGCACACCAATACTCGGTTTGGCTCGGCTCATTTACAGCCCTAGATGAAAGTTCAAAGGGAAAAATAAAATAAAAAACAATAACAGGCTGGTGGTATACTCATTTTATTTTTCATTTGCCAAGACGTGCTAGTCATGAATAGTTGCCAAACAATAAATGAAACAACTAGTACAAATTCAATCAGACTGGTGTTTATACTCGAATACTAGAATATGCACCAAAAGATCTGCTTAGACACTTGAATACTGAGATCATATTAGTAAACTAATTCATTAAGTAGGATCGGACTTACAAAATCCCTAAGAGTCCTACAATTCATGTCAGGAATCTACGCAGAGTCCGTTACTTCTTCTTCCTACCACCACCCTTCTGCTTTTTATTTGCTGTGCCTGTACCCTTGGCAGAGTTGTTCGTTGTTTCCTGTAACACGAAAAAGAAATCAAGATCTAGTATCAGAAACCACAATTGTCCCACTCATTTCTAATATGGAAGAATTAAGAATGATGAATAACATGTGTTGCTCTCAACATATGAAAATTATTCACATCTGAAAGTGAGTAATGGTGCTTTGTAGAAGCAACTCGATGAGGAACAAAGACCAATAGGTCTTAAAGGGCCTCTTTAAACACCCTCTCGCTTCAGGAAAGTACATTTCATCTGATGGGGTAGGTTGCCTTTGGATAAAAAAAGGTAACAATAAAAATAAATCTGGACTATATAATGCATAGAAAAAGAAAATCCAAGGATCTCGAACACAGCACAAAAACCTGCGATCCCTCTAGAGTAATACTAAGCACTTCACTCTTATGACAATAATCCAATAGTGTATGGCCCACTCTCTTCTGGCAGCTATCATTTCATTCTAAGACCCATCAGATAAAACCAAATGTCAATGACTATCAAAAAACTGCCTTCCCATCTCTTTGGAAGTATCTAATGCACACCTGACCAACCTCTCTCATTCTTTGAACCAGATTCCAATGGTGATCCGCTATTGAAACCAGATTCTGATGATCCATTTGCCAAGACAGACACAGAGTAACTGGGCAAGGAAGTTGTCAACAGTTGATTTTGCAACCTAATCCACTGCTGCGCTGAGCTTGTATTTCTTCCAGGATAGAAGCAACAGACTCTCATCTAGAGAAAGGGGAAATAGATAGGTGATCCGTAAGGGGTACATGGGGTTCAACTCCATGAGTAAATTAGTAGTTGTGAATAAGATAAAATTTCGTTTATAATTCTTTTTACAAAAAACAAATATTTACTCGTGAAAGTGCACTTATGGAGCACCTAATCACTTGCCTAGGAAAATTTTGTAGATAAGATACAGCACAACCAGCAGAGAGAAAAATTTGTGATTGGTAAAAGACAACCATAAAATAAAGCCCTAACGGGAGCTAAAAGAACAGTCAAAGGCACAGCATGGTTTGGGAGAAGAACATTACAGCTTCTAACATGGATCAGAGCAGTGAATTTAGAATGGATATTTCACACTTTCTGGTAAGATGTCGTCACTGAGTGCCCTTTGTACCTTGAGGTTCATCTTTTCAGTCATTCTCTAATGTTCAACTTCAAAGGGAATTGCTACCAACATTTACATGTGGATACATAAGAATCTCTCTTTTAAGCCGATCAGCATTATAAGTTCAGATGTATCATCAAGATATGAAGAGGAGTTCTCAATTTCACTAAATCCAAATTTACATCCACCCACAAACCAAAGGCAACATGACTTTGTTCTTGAAGGGCTACTTGTCATTTAGACTCATGATTTCAACCCAAAGTACACAGGCCGAACTTCAGAACCCCAAATACAATATGCTGCATTAACTCTTTGAATTTACACTAAAAGTTATTTAAACTCCAAGAATAGCCGTGCCTGACCCTTAGATCCACCCTGACATCCTAACATTGTCTCCATTATGAAGTCACATTGATAACAGAGATACAGGTGAAAAATGGATATGGCTGATTAATAACTCACATTTCAGCATTTTTGCCCCAATGTGGTGAAACTATGAGATATGCCTTCACACCATGACGCCACTAGTCTTTCCAGATCAACAACCAAACCAGCATAACTATTGGATATGGCCTCTGCTAGTAGTATGATGGAAGCAAAATGGATCACTCAATTCCAAATACACTGATGCACGGATGCAGAAAATGCCATATGCAATTCCGACACGTGGAATGATACATTATCCAACACAACTTTTGCTTATACATTCACCCTTACAAATGTTGCTTCCTTATGTCAGTGCCGTGTTTGTTTAAAGCACTGGTGTCCGTATCCAAACAACCATAACAATGACAATTGGTCTCAGATGGCTTCCTTCTACTATCACGGATATAATGAAAATCAATGTCCTCCATTAAAGAGAAACTTGAGTACTCCACCTATTATCTTGTTACTACCATGCAACATAACAGAAACTCTAGAGACTGGAGCTGTATACTCAATGCAAGTCAGGATGCACTAGGAAATAACAAACACAGCCTTTGTTCTGAATAATCACCATATTTTGCTTTCATGCACCAAACTGGAGAACTTGAATTGATGGCGCAGAGCACTTGAAGCCCAAAACTACAGATGGCAGGCTAAAGCCAGCATGCTTCACAGTCAGGGACTGAATGGTAGCATGTGAAGAGACAATCCTAGACCTGCTTCCTTGTTTGAAAGACCCAAGCATGCATTTACTTCCCTGTCAGCCACCATAGACATCATAGCTACCATTATATAGACATTGGGCAGATGAAAGTTGATGTTTCCTGTATTTTTCCTTTCTATACATGTTCCCCCGTCATTTCCATATTGTGACCTTTCTAGTGTAAGCAATCAAATGTATTGTAACCGCAAAAATGAAAAAATCAGACCAGCAGACAACGTGAAGTAATTATATTGTCTTCAACTGATTGATACTGATGACAAAGTATCAAGAAGGAAATGACAATTGTGAAAATCATAGAAGAGTAAGTTTATTTTTTTAAAAGCGAAAATTGATAATGATATATGTATACAAGCTGCATTAGGACAAATTTGTTCATCAAGTAGTTTAAACGAAGTCCGTGGAAACAATATCCACGACTTTAACATCAAACAACCTTGGTCAAATAAGCTGACAAAGTAACGAAAGACAAACAAAAATGAAAAAGGAAAGAGGGTCTGATGGCATGGTGAGCATTAGAATAGTACCGCAGACTAATAACTGAGTTAAAAAATTTCATTTGATAATTTCATCAATTTGTATGATAAAAGCACTGACAAAAATAGTTAAAGGTAGGTTACATGAACAAAGTTTCAGCAACCAGACAATGGCACTTATTATACTTAGCAACCAGTTCATGCATACACGTTATAACAAGCTACCTCAAAAATCTCTTGAGTTGTAACAATCCACAAAGAACAAATGACATGCAAGCAACTATACAAGATTATATTTCAGTGAACAAGCATGCAAAGGGATTTTACTTTTTAATTTCATTAAGCTGAAAGCATAGTCAAAGATGTTCAGTGCACTTGATCTAGACTTCTTTGGATGAGATCATTTCAGAGTTCTCTGGCCAGCGCTTGCAAGCAACTAGATAATTACTCTCAGTGCATGCAATGCAAGCAAAAATATGCTACTTGACAAGCCAACCAATTTCTTAGATGGTTAAATGGCAAGCAAACAGATACAAAAGTTTATATTCCACATACTGAAACAACAACTATCTTCTTTTGATTAAAAAGCAGAGAAAGGACGTATATTTGCAGATGTTGTATGTACTTGACATAGACATACCTTTCTTTTTAAGGGGACAGAATCGTTAGCAACTGGCTTAAAAAAAGACTCTAACCTGCAACCAAACAAATGGAAAATTGATACATGAACAGGAGAGATCATTTTTAAAAAAAAAAAAAAAAGTATTAATAATAATTGGAAACAGAAATTTCGTACCGTCCCTGTGACCCCTTCCCCTTAGCTGCCTTAATTTTCTCTATTGCCTAACATCACGACAGAAAAAATGTTTGAGGAAGTCCATTAGTAGATATTTCATAATGAATTATGAAACTAACCAGCTAGATTGAAAACCTTGAGAATAAGGATTACCTTTGTTACTCGATCAATGTTGAAACCGTTTTCCTTCACTAGGAAGTTTATCAAACCCTAAAAATCAAATGACAAGGCTATTACTTCAGACCAACAACATAGCTGGTACAAACATTTCAAGGAAAAGATTAGAAAAAATTTCAAAAAGGGTGCCCGAGGTTTAGTATAATATTAAAAAGGGTGTATGACGTTTGCATATTCCCATTCAGGGTACCTAACCTTTTGAGTTCTGCATATTCCCATTCAGGGTACCTAACCTTTTGAGTTCATTTTCATTTAGGGTCCAATGACCTGACGGCATTAAATTTTCAATTAGATTAGTGACATGTCCGAGGCTGTAAGTGTAAAATATATTTCCCCTGTGAGTGTAAA
>BSSO01004687.1:0-14157 GCA_030267885.1 Mesembryanthemum crystallinum | reverse complement strand
CAATAGAGTGAGATGAGATAAATTAACACATAGAATGAGATGATAGGGGACAAAATTTAACTGGGCCAATTCTTCAATTAATTCGATCTTCAGATGAAACTCAAACGATAGAGAGAGTTGAGGGAGAGAGATTGAGGGAATGAGTGAGATTACATAGGTGGAAGAAGTGGGTTGGGTTAGTAGTATCAAACTAGGTAAAATAAAGGGAAATGGTAAATAACTAGTATTACAAAGGGGTAAAACGGTCATAAAAAATGAAAACGCACCGGAAAGTTCAAAAAATGGCCGGAGAGAGGGTTTACTAAAAGATTTTTGTGATATAGGAGGGTTCCTTACAAGTTTTTTTTTATAGAGGGATTTTTCACAAAAGTCGAATTATATAGGAGGTTGGCCGCAATTTTTTCTAAAAAGAAAGAAGAAAAGTTTTTAGGGGCTCTTGTATACAGTCTCGAGGGGAGTAGATATGCCATTGTTGATGAAAGAACTTATCTTTGGAGGCTGCGATAGTTGAAGATATAGAGCTACCATTTCTATACATTTGCATGACTTAAGACTTAGTAAAGAAAAAGGGAATGGGGGAAGGGGTAAAGGGTATGTAGTTCAGGATATAAATACTCCCCCGTCCCTTAAAGATTGTCATTTCTATTTTGGGTTGTCCCCATAACTTATCAATGATGTTCCCTTATGTTTTCACCTTCCCTAAACTTAGACATTCTTTAAGCGACAGAGGAGGGAGTATTAAATAACTTCAAGGTTCTTTGGGGGTGGGGAGCTAAACTGTTGGGTCGATCCATGTGAGATGTTGATTATTAACATGGTTCGGGATCATACTGCTTGTTTGAATTTTCAGCAAACTGTTAATCAGGTATGACCAGTTTGCACTTGCTCACAAGAAACTCCTACATATTTCATGCAAAAATTGCAGCGTACAGGTATGAATGACAGTAGCTTCCCATCTGCAACCTCCATACCCCATTTCTCATCTATAAATTTAACAGCAGACTAGACCTCAGAAGTTATATCTAGCAACACTACAGGGGGGAAAAAAAAAGTTTCAATAAAGACATGGAAAAGATTTCCTTCATGCTAGCTGCACTTCTGACACTGCTACTAACTCTACAGTTCTTGGCAGGTTCATCAATCTTTGCAGCTGAAATCCCGATGATCAAACACAGTAGTCCAGACACGCATATGCATGGGGACGGAGGAAAACTAGGTGTGTCGGTCTCGTGTAACAGCACATATGACTGCAAATTAATTCCCTGCTCAGCACCTGCTTGTGACAACCATGTCTGCACGTGCCCTGGCTCGGAGGCTCTTTCTTCTGGTTCGTTCACTGATAATGTAATGCGTTGAGGATTTCAACAGGCTCGATTAATGAAGTTGATTAGAGTGAGTGAATAAGGTGGCTATGATTCATATATGTACCAACCTCATAAACTTCTTTGAAGAACCTTATTCATGTGCTAATAATAATAACACAGATAACCGTTGTAACAGTGAATACAAAGAAAGACTTGTAAAAGACAAATTTGTCTCTACCTCTGTTCATTTCAATTGAATCATACTGAACTTAGTTAAATAAAAATTGAATGAATAACAATATGTACAAGAAAATGTAAGTTACAGAACTGAATTGATTACAATATGAATGAAGACGGCCTCAAATCAAATTTACAACCTGTATGTACACAACTAGAGGCAATTGAAAGTTGAAACAAGCTTACTAATCACAATTTGACTTGAATAAACTACTACTTCAAACAGAGTTGTTGTCAACTAAAGGCATAGACTTGAGAGCCACGATGAAAAATCCAGTGGAAGCAGCCCTTCTTCTGACTCTGACTAACAGGCCCCAACTTCAGGGTTCCGTCACAAGCAAGCGAAGATTCAAACTGCTCCAAAACCTTCACAATCTCCCCAAACTCGGGCCTCTTCTTAGGTTTCGACGACCAACAGCTCTCGATCAAATCTCTCATCAAAGGCTGACACTCCTCAGGCAAAACAGGCCTCAGATCCTTATTAGCAACAGCATAAGCAGCCTGAACAGGATTCATGCCCTCATAAGGAACTTTTCCGCAGACCATCTCATACAACACGAGCCCAAAGCTGTAAACATCAACCTTCCTGTTGTAAGACCTTCGTTTGATCATCTCAGGAGCCATCCAACGATAAGTCCCCCCCTCATCACCATCATAGTCACCCCCCTTCTCCTCACGAGCAACACCAAAATCAGCAATTTTCATGTGGAACCCTTCATCAATCAGAACATTCTCAGGCTTCAGGTCGCGATGGATTACCCCTTTTGAGTGTACATACTCCATTCCCCTAGCAATCTCAAGGGCAATCGCGACCAACTTCTGTAACGAAAGTTGGGTTTTATTATGTTCAAGATTGTTAAGGTAACCCCTCAGTGATCCCTCTGACAAGTATTCTGTTACAATGCAGAGAGCCGGTGACTGCTTATACGCTCCAACAAGCTTGATCACGTTGGGATGGTGAAGTCGCGACAAAAGTGAGACTTCTTGGTTAAATTGCCTTTCTAGTACTCGAGCTGCCAATTCATGATCATCATCATAATCTTCTTGTTCTTGTTCTTGTTCTGGTGCTAGGATGATCTTGACCGCGACAGGTTCTACGTTGTAGGTGCCATGGAAGAGCTGACTGTGCGCCCCATGAGCAAACTTAGACCCAATAAACAGCTTCGAACGATCGATCATACACTCTTCCTTTGTCTGCCATGATGAATGCTTGATCTTCTTAGAGTTCTTCATAATGGATGATTTCTTGCTTTTTTGATCTAAAAAATGTTTACGAGGAAAGACTTTGCACATAATTTATGAAACTATATACTACTATATATGGCCTTTTGATTCTGCCTTGAGGTATAATATTTTATGACGGTTTGAAGGTTTCTAAAGACAACTAAATAACAGAAGGCAAAGGATCTATAAGTAGAAGAAATTTCCAAGAAATCTTAAACATTAAGTGTCCTGAACTAATTAACAGAAAAAACTCTTAATTATATGATAATTATAATTTTATACTCTTGATTCTAGAAAGTCATGGTATATACGTTTTGTACACGGCTTATGTCTACAATCTATTTTTTTTTTTTTTTTAGAAAGTCAAAGCTAAATCTAGTACAACTTGGTGAGAACAAATGTAGGAGGTTAGATAATAACATAAATTTAATTATTTTAGACTCAAACAAAGAAAGTTAATTAATTATTAATTAGTTAATTATTTATAGGAAATTTTTTTTCCAAGTTAATTAATTAATTTTCCTGTATTTTTTATTTGGTTATTTATTTATTCTTTTTGTTATTTATTTTTTCTTTATTCTTCAAAATATTTTGGTTTCCTAAATTTGACCAGGCTTAAGATTAACAATAACTCTTGTATCAGGCAGCTTGATATATCACTCTATGAGTCATGAGACTAAAACTATGAGACACCCATATAAAGCGTAAGTATCATCATTTATAAGTTGATCCATACGATGGATCAATTTCATGCAAAACTTACTTTATCACAGATACCAAAATAATTTTAATATGTGTTATTTATTGAGTGAGGCGGATATTTCAATATCAGAACTAAAACAACTATACAAATAAGATAGGACAATAAAAGGTCCAAAGAAAAAAAAAATGAAACCTTGAAAATAAAATAAACTAATCTTGTTCCCGTGCACAAACACTAGTTAAAATTCTTATAACCATGAATCTGTGCATCGCACAAGTATAAAAGACTAGTTAATAATTGTCTATAAAGATACCTTTTATTTAACAATATAGAAGTGTTGGTTTCACAATGTAAAAAATGTTTTGCTTTGGTTGTTAAAACCTATTGCTTTGGAATTAGGTTTGGAAAAAAAAAAAAAAAAAAAAACTAGTTATTCCCTGTACGATGCACGGATGTCGGATGTATAATTATATATATATTTTTATGAGTAACTCTCTTGTAAAACCGTCTAACTGTTAACTTTTTATGCTGTTCATTAACTTCCAAGTAAATTTAGTGCTTCCATTAACTTTTTTACCTTGTGTTATGCATTCTTCCACTTGCAGTGCTGCTGAGTTTGCTTTATATAACCTCAAAGAGACGGGAACAATTACTCAAGAAGATATATTACTTGTAATAATGGAAGAATATGAAGAACTGGATGTTGATCAGTCAGGAACGTTGTCGCTATGTGATAGTATAACACTAGCTTAATCATCTCCACGAGCTACACAATTAACTTCTGTTCCGGAGAAACCCTAACATGTATAGTTGTGATTCAGTGTGTGTACATTTGTCTGCTTAACCAAAATTGTTCTCATATTATGGTGTAAGTCATTCAATATGTCTGAAGTCAGTTACTGTTATTTGTCAGACACAGTTTCTCTTGGTCTTTTTTTTTTTTTTGACTGTTGGCCATGCTTTCTGATACACATTGTGGATGTGAATGCGACTGTTCGTTTAGCAGAATGTGTATGCATAGAAGCTGAATATCGAGGAGTTTGTTTGTAAGATATGGATTATATCTGCTGCCTGAAATGCGACCGTTAATAGTAATTAATTGCTTGGGAATTGGCCGGGATTACTTAGACTCCACCTTCACGTGAATGCCCATTAGGCTTGAAGCGTGGATGATGCACAGGCCCCTCCATACCTTGTGCTTTGGCTCAACTATTTTATAGGAGCAAGGGGGGCTTCCCAAGATTCGAACTCGTGACCTCTTGGTCAGTGAAGCTTCTATACCACGTGATGGAACCAATTGGGCCTCCAACCATCAGCTTATGCTTTTGGTTGCGATGGTTGTTTCACATGTTATCAGAGCTTCAGTGACCAAGAGGTCTTGAGTTCGAATCCTGGGAAGCCCCCTTTCTCCTATAGTTGAGATTCCTCCTATTGTTGAGCCTTCTAAGTACAAGGTAAGGCAGGCCTGTGCATGATCCAAACTTCAAGCCCAAAGGACATTCACGTGAGGGGGCATAATAGGAGATAAATATTTGATTGGGCTGGACCGGATCGGTCGGTCAAACCGGTTTAACCGGGAACCGGACACCTCTACAGTTTAAATTGGTCCCAAAAACCGTTTGAAACCAAACCGGTCAAAACCGTCCGGTTTTGGCCAAACCCATAGAAAACCGGGAACCAGTAAAACCGGACCGGTTTTTGCTTCTTAACAATTTAAGTTCACCGAAATTATATCGGCCCAAACTAGTAATTAAAAAGACTTATATGGGCCATGCTGTAAAACACTATGCACGGGCCATAGGATGAGACCCTATATATCAGCTCTTTGGTTTTATAAGCTATCTTGAGAGAAGTTTTCCCATGACCGATATGGGACTTGTATTGCATGACAAAATTTTCTTCACTCTTTCCGCCTAACTCTCTCAGTCATTTCTTGTTTTGTGACCCTTTATATCACGTGCACTTGAGTTTTCTTTGTTCCAATTATTTTTGTTTTCTTTATCTTGAAAAGTTTTATAAAATTGTTTTTTTAATGTATCATACACATAAATCTTAAATATATCAAAATAAAAATAATTTTGAACCATATAAAAATAAATTATCTTATTATTATATGTTCCGGTTTTTGACTCCGGCTCAACTAGCCGAACTAGTTGAATCATTAAACCAGTAAGATAGGCGGTTTGAAATCCGATCCGGTTTTCAAAGCATTGCATATAATAGGGCAACAAATATTTCAATGAATAGAATTGATGGTGTCTTTTTCTTTATATTGACATTTCATAGTTGATCATATCACTGGAGGGTAGAAGAGTATACAAAAAAAAGAGATATGTGAAAATAAAATTTCAGCTTCAAAAGAGGATGCAAAAGTAAGAGAAGAAAAAACTAATGGAACATTTAACTTATAGCTATATACCTAGTTTCAGCCATATTTAAAATGATTTTGATGCATTTAGTAATATATATGTACTAATCAATCATCAACAACTTCATATTGAAGATCATAATCATCATCAATGTCCAATAATCTTCCTTGTAGGTGAACAGAGATGTAGGCGGCGTCACAATATATGAACATCATTTATATATGGAATCCTCAAATTAGCTTCAACATCAATTAGATCCTTGCCTGATTGAATTCAGCATCTATATCCGGAGCCAAAACATTAAATTCAACTTCATCTTTAGAAAGAAAATTATCTATAGCAACCAATACTGAGATCAATTATCGCATGGGGAATATGAGGAATTACATCAAAAATAGCCTGATTAGCACGAAACAAAAAGCTCAACCTACCCCATGAGAAAAAATGCATCGATGGTTACACTGTAATAAACAATAAAAGAATATAATGTATTATGGTATAATATAGTACAAGATAATATAATTACATTGTGATTTTTGTTCTGGTGACTTGATTTATTTTTCTTCCGTCTAGAGAACCAGAAATCCTTGGTTAATGAGAATGAGGTTCGTGAACTTGATAAGGTAGCGTTCAATGTTATGGCTTGGTGAGGGGGTCCATTGCCCGAGCCAAGCAAATTGCTATTAACTATTTTTCGAGGGAAGTTGATGAAAAAGTTATCGTGAATTCATCTCGTACACCTGCTTCATCTAAGAATTTATTTTATTTTTCCTTTTCAATTTTGTGCATAAATTCTCTTTTTATTGTAAGGCATGCCTAACTTTTCTTTGTATGGGGCACTGGTCACTAAAACCTATGCACACTATTGGTCATCGCTGAGCCGTGCTATCTTTGAAGTCAAATATTGAGTTGTTAACAAATTGACACTTAGTTCTAATCTGCGGCTGATGTTGAGAATATTTAGTAAAGCCGAAACAACTGCCTATGTTGCTGCTGCAAACTCGGCTGCTGCCACCGCCAACGCCGATGGTCTTGATGTTGAAGCTGTCACTGCTGCTGTTAGAATTAGCGTTGTTGCGGGTCACGATGCTGATGGTGACGCTGCTACTGCCTCTACTGGAGAAAACATGGTTTTTTTCTCTGATGTTGCCGAATCTGCTGTGGAGGATGTTGTTGTTGTTTCCGCTTATGGTGCAAAACATCTTTGGTTTGTTAACTACAGCTATGAAATTATCTTGGCCATTGTGCTGGTAATCAAAAAGAAGTTCCCGGGTTACCCATCTGCTCACCTGATTTGCTTAAGGAGTTTATTGACTGTATGTTTGCCATTCGCGATATGGTTACCGTAAATGGTGATATGGTTAACAGTCAACGAAGAACGTCTCTTGTCCCATAAAAATTTGTGTTCAAGTTGACTATTAAAGCGGTTTATTTTGATGATGATTATTCTACTTCTTTAATGGTTTGTAAGCACAACTTCTTATACGTGCGATTAAGTTGGAGTCTTGGGGGAGGGCAATAAGGGCGCTTGCCCAGGGCCCAAAGCTCTTAAAAGTATTAAAGTTTTGTAGTTAGTATGCATTTGGCTGACCTAGTTTTATTTGTTGTGTCGAGTAATATTACTATAATTATATTATTTTACATTACAATATATTATATTATAAATATACTGTAAACATTAGAAAAATATTGGTTCATATAGGGCCCTTATTTATATTTCGCCATATGACCAGAGCATATTGGGGTTGTGCCCTTCTACTTTGATCACCGTTATGGTACTAATGGTTCTTGGAAAATATTTGTAAACGTTAACTCGTGCCATCGACTCCCTAAAAAGACGTTCAACAGCCATTTGTTGGACTCTGTTAATAAACCTTTTAACCAAGTCTTCCATATATGAAGACCTGACAGATTCAATGATATTGAAAATATTATCAAAGCCCCTCTTCCACTTTGAATAGTCAAGGGGAAGCGAGGCGCTGCACAGCTTTATAAATAGCACCCAATCTAACCTCAAAAGATGAAAAATATTGAAACCCAAACAACCAATTCAATGCTCCCATAATGGATGAATAGAGCATCAGAGCATACTCTCCATACTCCATGGACCAAGGCTTTTGGGAAGTCGATGTTGGAGTTATCTTGAATTCATCTCCAACACCTACTACATGTATGAAAATTTTTTATTTTTTATTTTGGTTTTTTCTTTTACCTTTGTTCTCAATTTTGTGCCTAACTTCTCTTTGGATTGTGTGGCAGTGCTCTCTAAAAATTATGCGCATAATTGGTCAATGTTAAGCCGTGCCATCATGGACGTTAAAGATAAAAGGGTTAACAAATTCACAATTTATGCTAATCTGCGGCTATCGTTGAGTATTTTTACTTATTCTGAAACTGTTGTCTATTTGGCTGCTGCTGCCAATGCCGCCAACGCCGATGTTCTTGATGCTAATGCTGCTGAGGCTGCTGTTAAAGTTGGTGTCACTGCGGGTCGCAATGCTGCTGCCTCTAGTGCTAAAAACAATATTCAGATTTTTCTCTCTAATGTTGTTGAAGCTAGTGTAGGGGATATTGTTGCTGTTGGTGTTTCTAGTGCAGATGATCTGTGGTGGGTTGGCTATAGATATGAGGTTGTTTTGGCCATTGTGTCGTTGGTTAAAAAGTGGTTTCCGAGATACGATGAAGATTGGGATTGGTTTATTCTTGAACGTAATTGTCTTCTATGTTTGTTTTCGCTGCCAAATCCCTAAATAGAATAATTATAAACATTTTACAGCACCAGAAGAGATTAACTCAGTAGTTTTTCTCTCTTTTGCATATAGAAACCTGAAAGACAGCTGAAACTTAACTTTCCCCATAACCGAAGCAGGCTTGCACTACTTGCATTGTTCCAACCTTCACATGTCATCTACAAACATGTAGCACAAGTAGAGTCTCAATTTTGCATTGCCACAACATATCTATCATACTATCTGAAATTTTTTGAAAATGGGGCACAGTGGCATATCACAAATAAATTGTTTTTCATCTTTTGACATGAATTGGCAAGAGAAGTGGTTCTTAGCTCAATGTTATACTCATACTTTTGTCACATCGTTGAAAACATCAGGCTCAAAAACATATCCAGGGATGTCAATGTCATGATTCTTGATGAAGTTATCGTCATTATATATAAAGTAAATTAGTTTGAAATGTATATGATTCTTTCTAGTTATGGGAGAAAAAATAGTGTTGAGAAAATTAGTTACCGTTGTCGTTTATTAAAATTACAGAAAAGATGTTGGCTATTACTAAGTATTTTGCATTTTAATCTTTATGCTCTTTTTAGAATGTTTTTTTTATATAAATTTTGAATAATAATGTTGTGTTATTTGTTTTATTTATGCCCATGTTATCACTTTTTGTTTTTATTCTTTTTCTTTGTAGTTTTTTGTTTCTTTTCTAATAGTATTTATATTAGTTTGATTTATGTGCAACCCAAAAAATACTAGTTTGCATTATAATTGCAATTAAAATGAGATAACAAATATGAAAGAATTAATTAACATTGAATCATCTTTTAATATAGTACTAATTATATGTAGATTAATATGCATTTAGTGAGAATATGAAAAGATATAGTGCTTTTTCTTTTTCTTTTAATTTAGATTGGCTAACCTTATGTGGCGAGATTAGCACACCTAAGCGGACAACTAAGCTGCTTATGTGTCTGCGTCTAGTTGAATGAACTTCCTTTTTAATCTAACTAGTTTGTGATCCTGTGCGATGAACGGGTTACATCTATAATTGGTTTAGCAGTGTTTAAACTTGGTAATTCCATTCTACATGATACTTTTTTTTCCTTCATTTGGTTTATTAGTCTAACTATCAGCATAGTTCATTAAAAAAAAAAATGCTGGGTTTTGATTGCAATATATGATGCTCTAACTTCTTATTTCAAACTTTCTAATTTGTTTGTTGATAATTGGCCATTAAAAAAATTGATTTGTACAATTTATTTTATGAGATCATGATGTGTTTTTAACACCGTTTTTAAATGTGATATATTGAATTCAATTTTACTCTTTGGATTCTATTGGAATTTAGATAATTCTTTATAACTGAAAAAATGAATGTGAGATAGTTGGATAATTAATTACCCTTTAAATACCTTGTAATGTAATAAATAAAAAGAATAATAAGTTTTATTACAAATTAATATGCATTTAATGAGAAATGTGAATGATGAAATGCATTCTTTTTAGTATTTTCTTTTGATTATTAGTGTTTAATTTGCTGACTAAGCAAGTTTTATGACACGTTATCATCCAACTTGGCATATGATGTGTCGCAATGTGGTTGAATCCATGCCTTTTAAACTTATTATATAGATTACTAGTAACATGCCCTTGCGTTGCAAGGATTTGATATATTTTATAAGATATATGAACTAAGTTTGGTTAATTTAACTAATGCAAGATCAAAATTCTTATTTATTATAAAAAAATAAAAAATTATTGAGATGAAGTCCTACCTGGGATAATTGCTTTCATATCCTAAAACTTATTAGAACATTGGATTATAACTTCATCCTTTTTTCTTTTTTTTAAATAAATGGATCTACTCATCTTATTCCTCCACTTGGGGTAAAATCAAATTACAATACATGCACGAGATAGCCTGCACTCTCTCATATACAGATTAAACTCTCATCCTAAACACTTACTAACATCACTTCATCCCGTTCTGATATAGTCTAACATATACCTGAAATTCTATATGATCTACTATAGCCTTTACTGACCTTCTCTTACTCTGAAAAATGATGAGGTTTATCTCATACCACACCTTAGCTATGGAGGCAAGGAACATAGCTTTTCTTCTCCTCTTTTCAAACTGTCTCCCCCTGCAGTGATCCTTGAACCATCTAGCTTCTCTTTTTAGGGACCAGCCCCATCTATTTAGCTGCATTCTTCTTCTAACAGCATCCCACACTTCTGTAGAAACAGGACATTCAAAGAAAATATGTTTCACTGATTCCTTTGCTGCTTGGCATAGTGCGCATCTGTTTGCCATTTGAAACCCCCTCTGCTTCATGAGATCAATAGTAGGTAATTTTCCTTGCAGGGCCATCCAAGCAATGATTTTGTGGCGAGGCATTGCTATTTGCTCCCAAACTATCCTATTAAATCTCCATTTCTCTCCCTTCTGTCTTATCAGATCATAGGCTGCACTGATTTGGAATTTTCAACTTCATCCCTTTTAACGATACATGAACCTATTTTTTTTTTGTTTTATTATGTTTATTCGATACATGAACTTTCAAATTAAAAGTAATGATATATGCTCAATAACCCCCAAAACATATAAAAGAAACTATTATAAATTATCATCCTACATATGAAGATAATTTATAATTGATTAAAATAATTATTGTTTTGTAATAAGAGAAGGAATTCATCTATCATGGTGAATCTTGTTTATTAATTTAACTCCTTATAATTTAGCTTAACATAAGGCATCCACTTCTTTCCATAGTTTTCCATACTATTAACCTTTTTTTCCCCTATTTCTTACAAAATTTGTATTATTAGCTTGAAAACATATAAATATATAAAGTAGTGAGCTTGAACTAATTAATTCTCTATATAATATGTATTGCTCAAGTACATTGAAAACGCATTCTTTAATAATGTGCATTAAATGAAACTTAAAGATTAGTATGACATGGCATCAATGTGGGACATGATGATGAAGTGCATACGCTTACGTGGACGATTACATGTCAAAATTTATTGATATGTAGATAATAACTTATATAAAAGTGATATTTAATCATTTAAAAGTAGTGAATTAGTGCACAAAAGGAATCTTATAACTATCAAATTAGAATTAAAGTTTTTCAATTTGATGCAAAATGGAATGTCCAAATTCATTGAAACCAAATACATGCATGCACTACCATTTAATCGTATATAACTATATAAGAGATGTTAGAGTAAACTTAATAACAATACATTGATCACCACTTAATAACATTACATTGATCACCATAAATCAAAAGAGTAATATGAATAACACATGCATTAAATCAAAATTAAATATTAGTGTTAATGCAAGATTACATGGCAAGAGATGATGATGTGGTAAGTGTAGAGATGATGTAGATGGGTGACGTGGTTGCCCATGTGTCAAGATCAGAATTCGCATGGTTCACTTTTATATATATACTAGTTAAATGTCCCGTGCGATGCATGGCTTTGTTTATTTTTTGGAAAAATGTATTCCATAGTGAAATATAATAATTACCGGATAAAAGATAGAAGTAAGAAAATAATCGTCTTGCTTGGATAAAATAAAAATATTATTACCAAGGAACATTTCACACTTTTTTCCTATGCTTAGTTATATATTAATTAGGTTGTGTTCATTTCAACTTACAAGTTCTGCATTCAATTTAAATCGATTCAGTTAGATTCTTCTACTTACTTTTTCTTTCACATATCACTATTCTTTCAATGCCCATTCATTTCAATCCGCTTAATTTTATTCAGTTATATTCAATTTAACTTCTTTCAGTTGAGTAAACACGCCTCATCAAGAGCCCAATCACCGAGATACATCTACTTTTTGTATTTAGCACTACATGTTTTTTTTTTTTATCTATTTTTTAAAGCAAATTGCAAACTTCTTGACTTTGAAACTCAATTGTTATTCAATGAAAGATATTTAGACACTTATAAATTTAATACTTGGTAATTAAGATTCATGCATTTAACTTTTTGATGACATGTCAAGCCAAGTGTGTATAGTTTACTTATGTGGATGTCCACATGTCCATTTAGAAATTGTAGGGTTCACTTATATATTTACACGGTGAGTCGGGAACAACTAATTAAATGATGTCACATATTCCTCTGTACATAGTGTGTTTTTTAAGCATTACAAATCTGATATTGTCAATAGGGAAGCTACCACTCCCTTCTGAGACCACCAGCATCAATGCCCTCTTCACCTTGAAATTGCACATTCATTCGCCACCTTCAGGTCCTGATTAGACCTCATTGCTTGGAAATTGTACACTGCCACCACTTTGACACTTTTCATCAATATGGTAAATTTGTAAGATTTAGATGAATAAATCATATGCGTTCATTTGTTCCTAAGTATACATATGTCAAACAAATCAACCTAGCAGGTTTCAGTTTAAATCATTTCAAGCTTGAGCCGAGATAGATTTAGAGGGTATTTTTTTGGTCAATTTCATCTTCTAGTTATATTTTCCGGATCATTTCGAATTTGGGTCGATTCAATTAGAACGGAATGGAGCCAAATTGATGATTATGATTTTATTGACTTGGAATGAAACTAAAGATGGTTAAATTCTAACTAAAGTACTGATGCTTCATGTTCTACAATCACCCTAAAAGGGCCAGTAATGAGGAACCATCCATATACATCATCAGTAATATGATACGAGTGCACAAGTTTAAATCCCAAAACATTCTCATTCAAAAATTCATTATCAGTTCATCCTAATCCTTCATTACAAAAACCAAGGTGAACAATGAATGAGATAGCTACATCTAAAGCAATGGGAAAAGAAATGTTGCAAAACTTTGGGCCTAATATACACACATAGTAGAAGTGTTTCAGATTGCATCCAGAAAACAAACAGCTAGGAAAAACGAGTCAACTAACGAGTTCCAGATCTAATCAAGCTGTACTAGGGCGGTTTATTTTCTTGAGGGATTCACAGAAGGAAGAGAAAGCATCCTTTAGCTCGTCTGGGAGAGCAAATGCCAAAGGAGGAACCACACTTGGGTAACGACTGCTTTCTTGCAAGGTCGAGGAATGTGCCAAAGCCGCTTGTTTTTTGCTTAAACTTTCCATAATGAAGGCAAACGCCCCAAATGTAACGCAGCCCTGTAAGAGAGCCTGAGGAGCACCTGGGAGAGGAGGCAAAGAAGAAACATGTCAATGTTTCAATGCTTGTTACCCCAAGCAGTAGAACATGTAAATTGATAGCAACTAATATTGAACTCAACAAAAGTAGTTTTAGTTGTCTAGTCGCTCAAATTTGAGTCTTTCAGCCAGTAACGGCAACACTCAAGTAAATTCAAGTTCGTTATAGATTATATAAGGTTCACGTAACTGGCAATTACCCTGCCAGAATGTTTATGGACAAAATCCCCAGACCAGTAAGCCCAGATAAGTTGAAGCCAAGACTTACACGCCCAATCTCGTAAAAATCCAAAACAGAGCCCTAAGGTCTGAAAGGACATAAAAATATTCTGTGGCAAGAGTAGGATAACAGGCTTAAAATAATTTGTTTCCATGA
>BSSO01004686.1:0-14158 GCA_030267885.1 Mesembryanthemum crystallinum | reverse complement strand
AAAAAAAAAAAAAAAAAAAAAATCGATTACCTAAACCAAATGAGTTGGAACTTGGAAATGACCCAACCTACATTAGATTTGTACCTTGGAAAAAAATGACTTAAACGAAACTCCAATAATAACCAACCTGAATTATTTCGAAGTTGTATTGATACAAGAAAACTTAATACTCGTATATTGGCAATAAACTTAAATACAACCCAGTCTCACCTGTAACCACATAATTATTCATGAGTCAATTATGACTCAATCCGAACAATTTTGAACCAAACCAATCCGAACAACCCGTTTGCTAGGTGTAATCAAAACTAGTGAGATTACAGAGGCCAAAAGTGACCCATTAGGTAGCAGCATCAAAGTTCATCAGACAATGAGAAGTTTGACACTTCCCAACAGAGACAGCAAGGGGAGTTCATTACAACACGCTTGACCATATATCTTAGTAGCATCTGGAAAGACTACTTCTAATAGAGTGATGTATTGCAAAATTGGCATGCTTTTCATGCTTGATAAATATAAAATCACAAAAGGTTTGCTTGATAACAGAATATGAACCCATTAATCTTATACTATAAGATTTTCATCTGGCATTGGAAAGCCATAACAATAAAAGACAAGAATCTCTTCTTCTTTGATGGATTTGAAGATACAATATCAAACAATGACCGTAAGTATCTTTATGAACAACATTTACCACACATCACAGCGCTGATATGCACTTTGATGGTCGCGGAGGGTCATTCGAGATTCTTTCTTGTCTTCCTTGCTGTATTCCTTAGTCGCTTCTTTCGCAGGGCCTACACTCACTATACTTGCTGAGCTTTGGAATCTCCTAACCACTTCAATGATACGCACAGGATCAGCTTCTCCAACAACTGTGATGGTATTTTTGGATGGGTCCAGGACTATGGAATTTATCCTTTCCACTTTTGTTATTAACTTCATCACTTTCTGCCTGCACTTCAGACAGAAGAGGTCCGCTGATATTATAGTTTTCTGCAGCAAGCAATAATGTAGATGTCAGGCCCTGCTTGCACACTAAAACATTAAAAGCAGACGGCTTAATGCTGTAGATGGACAAATTTAATCAGTACTATAGAGATGTAAGTATAAAAAAAATGAGCACAAACATAAATACTTTCAAACAGAGCGTAAGAACATTACATCGTCAAGAAAGCAGAAGAAAGAGTTTGACAAAAGAAAGAGGAAACCTTAGACATTGATTCCAATAGAACTAGACAAAACACAACCAGAAAGTGAACGTTCAACGGTTAGCAACAAGGAATGCAGGTTATGTCTTTGTACTCTAATCCTTCTCTGTTTTACCACACTAAACAATAAACATGCAAGAAAATGTGCTGGTATGAATCATTAAAATTTTCGTGACAACTGACTCATGTTAATTCACACATTAGCAAGGGAGGAGACCATATATATGTAGTGGCAAAGTTACTCAGTTGGGAAAGATATGAGTCACATAAAAGCATTTAATGAGCCACATAGATTAGTATAATTGCTTTCGTTTTTTCTTTTAAATGGCAATGGACCAACATAATAATGTATTTCCATTTTCGTATTATTTCAACAAACAGGTAAAACCTGATGTTGACAATTCCATACGGATCAAGAAAACAAAGTTGACACCAAGTATTTTGAGGCAAACCATGATAGGAACGTAAAACTGTTGAGCCTATTGAGACCTAGAGTATAAGACAAGAACCTGAATAATTCATCATTTAGCACCCTGCTAACATGAGCTGAATGAAATGAGCATAAAGCTCCAGAGCTCATCAAGCACATAACAGAGCAAGAAAGCTAACATCACATTGAACCTTTCAAAAATCCATCAAAAAGTTAAGTGTGCCAATGCACCCATCCCAGGCCAAAACTTTGTCACTTGCAGAACCTTTTATTAGTATCACAATTCACACTTCTGTATATAATCACCCAGAACAAGTCCTACAGGTAACAGAGCTTGCACATCATATAAGGGGAACATGCAAAATCGTAAATATCTGGCATAAGAACAAAATTGAAAAGATTGCACCGCATATGTACCAGCAAGGAGCACAAGGTAACTACAAAGATTTAAAAGTAATCACATCCACATCCCAATCTGATAAAATGAAGGTATCCCAAGTCACTAGTCCGCTAATGTAGTATAATACTATTAATTGCAAATATAATAGATTCTTACCTAGGAAGCACAGACCATTCCTACAACATACAGGTGCCTAATCACGTGTCTGACACGCGGACACAACATGACATGCTACAATATGCATGTTTGGCACATATTGTCACCCTTTATAAAAGGCGCTTCCCCATGTTGATGCTCCTGTAACCTAGATTCTTACACATGGTTCATAACCAAAGACACTAGGAAAGGATTTTCTGAAGGAAAAATAACACGTGCTTAAAGAATAAAAAAAAATGGGATGTGTGGTAGAAACTAGAAAATTCAGCCACTTGTGCCATTTTTGTTTAATACTAATTTTTACAACAGAGGAGCACCTCTTTCCCTTGGGTTTCTATTCAATCTACAATGGGTGTGACTCAGGAGACTATTTTCTAATCAATCATAACGAATTAATCAACGAATGATAGCTTTCAGTTCCATTATGCTTCAACAAACTTTAACATACTATTACTTTTCAACACCATTCTAGTAAATCTTCTATTACAAAAATATATAAAATGCAGGATCAGCACCCCCTGTAGCAGTTTTGAGTTAGTCGCACACTCAAACACAGAAAAAAAAGAGAACACAGAAGAAAAGTATTAACGGCCATTCTTATTATCTAAATTTGCAACAGCATTACATAAAACAAAATGTCAATACAATGGCCAATGCTATCTATGTGCGATTACCATTCAGTACACAGCTATTGGCCAATTGAAGACGCAACCTGAGAAAGACTATGCTAGCTAGACTCAACTATGTTATATACACAACATCCAGAAATAGGATGATTCAAGGCTCCAGCAGCATAAATAAAGTAGGGCATGCAGGTTTAGGTATGCAAAAGGCACTTAAATGGTTGAAATATCGCTTTCCTGGCACCAAGGAAACGTCTGTTCACCCCACTTCTTCCTAACACCCATTTAAAGTTTAGTATTGCAAGATGTAGTAAGGAGGGGGGATGGTCACATAAAAATAGTAGAAACGTCCCTGGAAGAGAAACACTTTATGCTTATTAGCCATTAATATGGTAAAATAAGATGTGTACAGCCAAATATGTTAAGATTATGAAGCAATAAAATCATAAAATGACATGACCACTAAGCAAATGTGGAAGGTGTTTGGTGCATGTCAAACCAGAATCTGATGAAATGTGTCATCCAGTTTTAAGAAAATCATTGAAGGCCAATTGCATTGTCATCATGTGAAGTAGATCAAATCTCAAGAGTATTAGAAGTCAGAATCTGGTCAAATCAAGAGTAAAACATTGCTAGCCAAGAGTAGACCATTTACATGATAGCGAACTCTATTTATAACAATTCTAAACTGAACTACAGAAAAACTGCTAATGATGGAGCCTCTTCAGCACAAATCATCAAAAGGTCATACAGAGCTCAAAGGGGTTCAAACTCAAGTTTTCCCAGGAAAAAGACAAATCATCATATACTAGAATGCTACCACATTGAAGCTCTAGCAACGTATACTTCAACAGGACATTTAACTCCTGTTTCTGCCGAAATTCATCTGGTTTTTGCATAAGACAGCAAATGATACAATTGAAGTTATCTTCGTGAATGAGAAAATGAAATCAGACAAAACTAATCTAACAGATAAATGCCAATCCATCAAAGTCGAAGAAAGAAGCAATTAATGCTTGTTTGTGCACTCTAACTGCTTCTTCCATTCCAATAGGCTGAGGTCAACTTTAAGAGTGTGCTTGAGGTTACCACGAAAGGGTTGTCATGAAGTCTAACACAGACTAACCAACATTGACATTTCATAGAGCGAACACAACAGATGCTTCACATGTAGCCAACTCATACATCAACGATATGCATGTCTACTAGAATGGGAGCCAAAATCGTCCACGATGAAAAGGCAGCCTTTTTTTTATTGATTGCAGGGAATGGCAAAAAATAAGATTTTGAGTGTCAGTACATCTCATCATCCAAGGACACGACTCTTGCACCAACCCAAAATCAGTAATGCTTTTGTTAAACCTAAATGCAAGGTCACTAGACCTCACAATCTTTGAATGATCTTTAACATACTACAAAACTGTACCACTTGCACACTCTGATGGTTCATGCATGATGCAGGCACACAAGCTACACAATACAAAATATAGACATGGGAAGTCCTTGTATTTTAACTCGTCATCATAACCACTTAGAAGTAACATATAGAAGAAAAATACACATATTTGCAGAATATCAGCCATTGTGTACTCCAAGCTATGCTTATGGGTATACCTACCGGAACAAGTTTACTTGAAGCTTCAGGACAATAAACTCAAGCACCCTCTTCAAGATTAAAGAAGGATGTAGCATCTTCAAGTCAAGCCTATGCCTCAGGTTATATAAGACCCTTGCCATAATAATGGAAGTGTACACGGAGTCATAAGCAAATGACCTTAGGGCAAGATGATGCCTTAAAACTAATCAAAAAGTGTCCAACACTGCAGTGCTGTACCAATTCCCAAGCAAGAAAAACCCTCATGAAGTTGTTTTCAAATTCAGTAAATGGCTTCATACCCCTCAATGCTTCCAGCTTTAGCAGCCCCACGCTCTGTTTTGACCATCTGATTGTAGCCATTTACTATCTTCTGGTCCAGCTCATAATAGTATTCCATCTTCTTCAATGGTTTTAAATCAAGGTCAATAAAATATGCCTGTAAGAATCCAGAGTACATAGTTAACACACAGGATTTGTAATCAAGGACAATAGAAAGTTCACAGTGATTAGTTTTTCCACCCTAGTCTAACAAAAGCTTTGTCTCAATCTATCAAACTATCAGCTAAATGGGAAGGTAGCTGCATCCATATGCATGTCAAACATACGGTCATATTAAACTTGAACATCTCAAGAATTTGGGAAAGAAATAGCCGAGTCAAAACAAAAATCTTAGCTGCAGAATTTTCATCCATCATTAATTGCATATTCAACTTCTTACGAATGTAAGTTTATTTCAATTTAATCCAAAAAGTTGAGCCTTTTTTCTACTGTCATTTTCAGTTTATCGATGGAATCAATAGCAGNAAAAAAAAAAAAAAAAAAAATGAATCAGTAAATGAAAGCAAAATGCATTCTCACCTTGACATCAAACCTTTGCTTTGTTGAATCTAGGTATACTGTGCTATAATGAGATTTGGGATCCTCATCTTCCCTTGGGCGAAAACTAATCATTAAACTACAGTCCTTCGCTGTTGCAGCTACCAAGTAGTCCTTTACAATCTTGATACTTTCATCTAAAGGCATGGAATGCAGAGACATGTATTTGTCTTCTCGCTTGTCTTCACCAGACTTTCTACACACCATACATGGCTGAGAAACAACATCATAATAAGCATGAATCGCCCCTTCAATATCATATTTGTCAAGCTTTTGCACTTCAAGAAGCCTATCAAGTACACCTAATTGAACTATAGTCTCCACTAAAAGATGCATAAAACTCGTTGTTCGCAAACCATCATCTGCGTGTATGAAAGATTTAATGTAATCTTCAAACGATTCGGCTTTGACAAAACTTGTCCCATGGGTACCACCTCCCAGGCCTCCATATATGAGAGAACCATCTAGAAAAACACGAAGATTGTTCTGCGGAGTACCAAAGAGATCCTTGATAGCCTTATGTATTCGATCCCTTGATCCAGAGAATATATCAAGTGGATCATATTCACTCAATTGAGGTATCTGAAAAAACAGAACGCCATGTCTTAATGAAATTCCAAATACACAAGATTGTCATATCAAAGTGAAAATGGGTGAAAAGCAATGGCATGATAGAAAAAGAACCTAAAGACCCAACCTGAAACCCAAAGTTTAGGTTATTAAGGACTTTCAACCCGAAAAACCAAATCTAATAACCCAATATGTAAAATTTAAGATTGAGAAAGATTGATATGGTCCACCCAAATGACCTGAAACTTTAATCAATTATCATAACTGATGGTAGAGTGAATATGAAACATAATAGTTAAAATAGTAAAAATAATGTTTAGAAAACCAATGTCTAATATCTTTTCTTTGTTTTCCTAATAATTGGTTTTACATGGTTCAAGTCCTACAGTACAGTGTGCAATTATTTCCTATTTATCAAATGGTTAATACCTAGATAATGCTTAATGAGGAAAAGAGAAAGATAAACAATGAAATGTTACAGGAGCCAGAAAGTTTTAGTCAGGATTAACATTATGAATTCCAGAACTGATATACACCTCAGCTGTTTTTTCATGCATACAAATTACACCCAACGTAAACCCAACTTACACAAATGTCAACCTCTAAGGCAACTTTTTCTTGGTGCATAACATTATCACATAGGTAGTGCAAAGCTACTGCTTGAACATCCAACAATATCTCCTATACAAAAACAACCCAACCAAATACAACACAACAGAGAGAAAGGTTACCTGATGTTCTTGCAATTTGAGGACTTGATGCATTTTAAACCGAGTTACATTCTTCTTGAGGGCATTTTCTTCACATATAAATCTCGAAGATGGAAGAAATCCACATTTGGGCTGTTCATGGGAGAAATCAAAGTAAATATGATACCAACAGAATCGAAGTACTATAAGCCAGTCTCAGAAGATATTAATATAAAAAAATTATACAGTATGATTATTTAAAGGACTTTTTGTGGGGAACCCCCTTATAAATTAGACTTTTTGGAAAAAAAATCCTTATAAAAAAAAACTTTGTGGGAAACCCCCTTATAAAAACAAAATGCCATGACGGACACACCTTAAGTCGCTTTTCGGCCAATTTAAATGAAGTGTTGACTAATCTGCCCTCATCCTTTAAGTACATATTGTATAGTTTTTGGGTATTTTGTGGGGAACCACCTTTTATATATCACTTTTTGCGAGAAACCCCCTTATATAATCGATTTTGTGGGGAACCACCTTATAAAAATAATTTTCTTTATTGGTGCCACCTTAGGCCTGATTCCGACCAATTTATGAGGTGGTGTTCCCGTTATGCCCTTGCGTGTTTATAATTTGTTTATTTCCTTTATTGTAATAAATAAGAAAATGACTTTCCCCCATTCGTATTTCTTTTCTGCCATTTAATTTTGCACATTGAAAAGTAAAAATAAATTTATTTTCTTATTTATTTCAGCAAAAGAAATAAACAAATAATAAAACACAAGGGCATAACAGGAACATCATCCATTAAATTGGCCGGAATCAGGCTTAAGTGGCACCAATAAGGAAATTCTTTTTATAAGGTGGTTCACCACAAAATTGATTATATAAGGGGGGTTTTCACAAAAGGTGATATATAAAAGGTGGTTCCCCACAAAAACCCTATATTTTAAACAAATATATGCTTAAAGGCTAAGGATAAATCGGTCAAAATCACATTTAAATTGGTCGAAAAATGACTTAAGCGGTGTTCATCATGGCCTTTTGTTTTTATAAGGGGGTTCCCCACAATAAAATGTTTATAAGGGGTTTTTTTCCAAAAAGTCCATTTTATAAGGGGGTTCCCCACCAAAAAAATCCTTATTTAAATAAAAGAACTAAACAAATTATTGTTTAAAAAAAATAAAATGAACCACCTTTATTTCCACAGAAATGCATGGCTCCCCTTTACATGTGCCTGCGAAAAAACCAGAAAGGAAGTAAGATGTATAACAGCTTGTCAATAATGTTTTGACTTCTAACTGTAAATATGCATGCTTTACCCAAGGGTATGTAATCAAATAACGGAGTTCATATGAGCTCAGTGATTGAAAAGAAGAAAACCCTTCTCTTCTTTTTTCATTTCTCTATTATTTTTCCCCTTTGTGTGGGGTGAAGGGGGAGTACCCTTGTTGCCGCACACTCTACGTCCAGTCACATAATTATGGAAATTTAAGTCATTACAGTTGAAGGCCAAGCAAGAAAGAAAGTAGTGGACAAATTCTTTTGTAAGAGTTGTACTCCCGGGCATTTTGACATGTAAATGACGATATAATTAACTACAATCCACAATTTGCTTCAACTATGAAGTGATTTCTAATAGAAGCAAAAGCAACAAGATAAATTGAAGGAAAATCCCTTTCTCTAAGAAGCACAAGACACATTTTCTTTCCGTTTTAAGCAGAAGCAAGCATAACTTGCTCTATTGGAAATAAGGACAACTGGACAACGCATTTCTAAAGGCATAGAACGGAAATTTTTTAACAATTGAAGAAGCAATAACATTATTTAGAGGGTGGACAAACATCTCAAGTCCCAAAGATCTATCCAAGCGATTGCAAGTCATCAAAAGCTAAGTTACTCCAAATCTATGTTAATAACAAAAGCACAATGAGCATAAAATTATTAAAAGCTTACTAATGTATGTATCCTATGATGACTAACCAAATGGAAATACTGAATGATCTGACATGAGAAGCACGGAATCAGCATTAATATTGACCTTGGCAGCACTGACTCTCCAACCAGGGCGCTGGCAAAGGACGTTTCTTTCAACTGACACGAGAAATTCCCTTGACACAAGAATACGTATCTGCAAAATCCAGTGAAGCCAAGAGTGCTGTAGTGAAACAATTATTCAATAGCAGTACAATGACCGTCTAACATAAGATAACAAATATAATTGTTCCTGAGACTTACCAATTCCTATAAAAAAAATGTACATAAACCAAAGAATCGCACAAAAAAAAAAAAAAAAAAAAAAAAAAAGGTACATGAAAGACTTTAATTTGAAAGCATAAGTTATGCTCTATTGCAAATTCTGCTTAAATTTGATTTGAGTGAAAATTATGCATCCAGATATTTGACATGCCACACCAACAGCACAAATTCTGATACAATAAAGGTAACATAAGCTTCACACCATCTAAATTAAAAAGGACAAGTAAACAAAATTTATTTATTTATTTTTATTATATTTTATTTTTTGAACAGGCAAGGAAGCCGGGCTCTAAGGCCCAATATGGCCCAAAGGCCTTTGAACCACAAATACAACCCTCTGCTTAGAAATGGAGGGCAATGAGACTCGAACTCCCAACCTCAAGGTTAGAGGTGTGAGAGCTTACTATCTAAGCTCTCCACTTTTGCTCAACAAATATTTGATTATAATTAGGCAATAATTACCTTTTTCTAAATTGAATAAGCGATGAAAACAAATATTTGGATTGAATTAGCTAAGGACCTAAACTTCCAATTCAAACCAGAATGCATTGGCAGACAGTTGATCCACATACCAGTACTGACAGCATTGGAAAGTTTCCTCCACATAAGGCTTTAATCCTTATAAAAGGAATATCCCTCAAGTAACTAACAAGTTTTAGCCAATAGACATAGCATTTGCAACTTCATCCTATACTTTTTTAGGCTACTCTTCATTATACTCCACAATCCACAACACTGAGTGTGAATCTAGCTCTAAGTGAATTATAGTGGCATCTACACACAGCATGTATATTAATCAATCATCACAATCAAATTACACATAACCTCCCGATGAAACCATTAGGCTCAACTAATTTAAGTTCTTTGACCAACTGAGGCCCTGTCATTTCGTCGTTTCCATACTGCATTCAATTCATGTCACTACTTTAGCTGAGTTTAGTCTAGCACGATTAAGATGAAATGAACATAGCATACAACAACTGCACAAAACCATATTACATCATTAAACTGAAACACAAGACCATTGTCCACATACCCCAGCATCAACAAACTCAGATCCTAACAGCGGAATCATCACGCTCTGCACATACAGCTGCTCAGCAATCTCCTTGTTCTGTGATGTAATAATATCACCAGCATCCTTCCACAGGATGCGTTCATGCTTGGACAAAACTGAGTGTCGATTCTCATACTTAGATCCATTCCTCGCTACCTTTTGCACCCGTATTACTTTTCCCATCTGCAAACCAAAAAATAAAAAGGGGGGTACTCAATGAATTGATTTAACTCAAATGATACCATAAGCTCTACCCAGCATACACAATCACCATTGTCTAATTTCGCCCTAAATTTGAGGTTAAGATACAATGTGACAACTAAATCCAGATGGAGAGATACAACTAAATAACCAGTTCAAGCTTGCATCAAAATGGCCGAGATACAAAATATCTCTCAGGCTTCTAGGGAGAGCATTAAGCACTCAAAAGTTATACTTGGAGCTAAGAGGACCAGAAATTGGTTGCCATTAAAGCAGAATAACTACCAAATGCCACTATTGCTACTTATAGGCAGTCTACATAAAGAATACCATTTTTCTTGATTCTCAAAATGTGACAATTCTGCAAAATTTGTGATTTTTTTCATACTACCTTTGTTGCAGATATTCAAATTACAGACCAATATATATATTCCAGCTTGCCACTTACCCCAGAAACAATCTACAATTCCATGCATGCCCTTATATTTCACCCAACAAGCTAAAATAGTCTGAAGCTCAAAAGGAAGCAGATGCATACTAGTTTCACAAATAACCACTATTTGGAAAAAAAAATAAATAAATAAAATGAAAGCTATTGATGAAGCATGACATTGAAGAACCAAATGTACAAATGCAGAATTGAAAAATCAATGGCAATACAATAACCCAGATCACAGTAAACAGAGTAGAGAGAGAAACATACAAAAGCAGGAGATGATCCAGAATAGGCAAGAACAAGATTAGCCGCTCCTTCTCCTCTGTATGTCCAATCCCTCGCGTCCTTTTCCTCCAACCTCACTTCCTCCATTCTCGAACCTTCCATCAACAAATCTCTTTGAGAACCAAACAAAAATCGGAAAACCCAGAAAATCCCAAGATGAACAAAGTCAAACCCTAAACTGAAAACTTCAAGATTCCACAAAATTGGAACTGCCTCTTTTGATTTAGGTACTGCAAGACATTGAAGCCACCATCAAAATGCAAATTAAAGAACAATGGAGAGAAAGAGGGGCAATGATCTCTTTCTCTCCCCTGTGGTTTTTAAAAATTTTAAGCCACCAGAAAATTTTTAAAATGCAAATTAAAGTTTTTAAAAGTGGGAGGACGGATGATGGGCATGGCCGGTGATGGAGGAAGATGGCGTGGCGTGGCGTGGTCGGCGCCGGTGAACGAGGGAAGGAAGTAGAGAGGGGGTGAGGGCAACGGTGAATAGGAGAGAGAAAGAGGGGAGCTGTTTCTCTCTCTCTCTCTCTCTCTCTCTCTCTCTCTCTCTCTCTCTCTTTCTCCTCTTCAAATTGTCTTCAATGTAAAAATGAATCTGGAATATTGAGTAGACTAGTGGGATTTAACACCCTAACTGTGATTCTGGGAGCAAATTGCAGTTGCAGGTGTGGTCGTGTGGATTGGATGTGATCGTGTCATCATCTCTCATCAAGGCCTTTTCTCTTTTCTGTGATACTCCTACTAATTCACTGTTTTGATCTTTTCTGGCTCTGGCTGGGTTTTTTGTAACTCTTTTGAGTCTTTTCTTGACTTCCCAAGTCTACAAAGGCGGGTTTTGCAATGGAAACATTGGAATGGTGTTAAAAAAATCCCAATCGGAACATGTGATCCCAAATTATTCGAAATTTAGGATTCCGATTTAGATTAGAGATGTTATTTAAATAGTTCAATTGAAGTATTGTTTTCTTTATGAGTAGTGTTTGATATCCAAATTATTGATTTTTTTTAGCATTTAGCTATTTGAAAATGGGGAAAATTTTATTCCGATGACCTGAGGTATAGTAATATTTCACTTAGATGACCCGACATTTACATTGAAACTATTTTCAAACAGGTGACTTGAATCGGACTTCAGTCATCTGTTACTGACGTGTAACTTAATTCTCAGATATCACAACTACCAATGCGTTTTTTTATGTCTAAAATACCCATGCTTCTTATAAAAGCATTTAAAAAGCAATTTCACATAGAAAAATGAAAAAAAAAAAAAAAATGCCCTCCTATAAATCTGATTTTGGCGAGAGAGAAGATTTTTTTCTATTTATATTTTTGAAAGGTTTTCCTTTTTGGGGGGTAGTAATTGGTCTTCAAATCCTGCCAATGACATATAATATATAGGGGTATTCAGGTATTTTAACATCTCCTGTAACCGGAAAAGTATAGTTTCATAATGTTTTCAAAATGAAGTCACCTCTTAGATATTGTGCAAATATCGGGTCACCTAAGTGAAATATCTTCATACCTCAGGTCACCGGATAGGTGAAACGAATAGGGGGGCGACCATCTATAACTCGGCAGATTCATCTGGACCCTTTGGCTCAATATTAGTCCTGTTTGCACCGGGCGACCCACGAAACCACAGGTTCATCCGGATCCTTTGGCCTGTTCGCACCGAGTCGGCCCACAAAGGGGTAAAATGCTCCCAACAAGCAGTTTCTACTTTCACAGCATTCAAATCCTCGATTTTGTTTAAGTAATGATAGTGTCAAACCACTCATATCAACCACTTGTTAGTTGAAATTTCTCGTACTTTAGTGCCAAATTCAACATTAGTATAGATAGAATCTTTGGCCCATTGGTCTAATATTAAAATAACTTCTAAAATTGGGCCCTTTGGGCTTTATATGACTTTGGTGGGAGATTAGTTGCAGCAAAACATGGTGTGAGCTACTTTTGGAGTAATGCTACATCCATGTTTAAAATGAATGAAATTTATCCATATCAGATGGGTTAAATAATTTTTATAACCTTAGTCGATATATTTAAAACTAGAACGGGATAAATTGGGTTTTACGAATTTCCATTTATCCCGTTTGTAATATTAATATCCCGTTATAGTGTGGGATCTACCTGATATGGATGAATTCCATCGATATCTGATATGGATGTAGCATTACTTTTGCAACTTTTATCCAATATAGGTTGTTATGATTTATTATGACTACGCCACAAATTCTTTAATCTAATGATGATTTTGTGTGAGCTAGTTTTATCAACGATGTCAAATAGGTCGGGTCGTGTCGGTCTTAAATTACATAAAAATTATATAAAATATAAAATGGTTGAATTCTACACAACATTGATTAAATCGTGTCAGGTTCGTATAATTCGTATTCGTGTCGTGCCGTGTTCGTGTTTCCTCATTAATTTCGGGTCAGGTTCATATCGTGTCGTGTAAGATATTGATAGCCCTAATTTTATCCTCCCTTCACGTGAGCTAGTTACCTCCAACACGGTATTTTAAGTTAACACATATATATTGTCACATATTTTCTTCCAAGCATAATACTCGTACAAATATTTTCTCCTTCAATATTATCTTTTCTCGGTTTTACTTTTCTGATCATTCTTGCGTTCCAACTCCATGAACTCTCTTGGGTGCCACCTAGATGGGTGATCAAGGTCTTGTTTATTGCATTGTTTTCATCGTGTCGAAGCATACAATCAAGGAAAAATTTCAAAAAGGGTGCTCGAGGTTTAGTGTAATATTAAAAAGGGTGTCTGACGTTTGCATATTTCCATTTAGGGTACCTAATCTTTTGAATTCATTTTCATTTAGGGTCCAATGACCTGACGGCATTAAATTTTCAGTTAAATTAGTGACATGTCCGAGGCTGTAACTGTAAAATATATTTTCCTTGTGAGTGTAAAATTACTATCAATAGCACACAGATATTAAACCATCCTTGAACACGTCACTAATCTAACAGAAAATTTAACACCGTCAGGTCACCGAACCCTAAATGAAAATAAATTCAAAAGTTAGGTACCCTAAATGGGAATATGCAAACGTCGGGTACCCTTTTTAATATTATACCAAACCTCGGGCACCCTTTTTGAAATTTTTTCTACAATCAATTCAAAGTAAATTACTCAATAGTATGGCCAATTGATAAATTGCTAAGGCTCAAATGGAGAAATTATTATGTGATTCAGGACAATAGTTCTGCTATCACGAATTAGGTGGCTATCATTTTTTTTCAATGGACTCCACATTGATTTTTTGTAAAGAACAAGGTTATGTTCTCTTCACCTGAAAAAATTGAACTGAACTGAACTAAACTTAACTAATATTATTATTATTAT
>BSSO01004685.1:0-14158 GCA_030267885.1 Mesembryanthemum crystallinum | reverse complement strand
GGGGAAAGGGAATGGAAGACAGGGAAGAAAAAGGGAAGGGAAGAGGGGTAAAAAGGGTAGTGCAGGTTTGGAATTTTCATTAAAAGAGAAAAATAAATTTTTAAAGATTAATTAAAGGTTGAGTCCCTTCTATGTCACATTTGAAAGGTTGGACCCTTCTTTGTCACATTGGTGAAAGGTTGGACCCTTCAAATGGTGTTAATTCATATAAGTTGTCATAGTTAGTTGATCACATCATCAATTTAACGTTTTCCCGGTTAGGCTCATTGTTATCCTTGTCTTTTTACTCCAAGTTCTTTTTTTCATTTTATCTCAAAAAAAATAGGTAGTTCTATTTTACTGTTTGGAAAAATTACATTGAGGTATACTGAGGTTTGGGCAAAATATACATAGGTATACTGACATTTGAGAAATTACATTGAGGTATACTCCAGTGAAATTCCGACTTAACATAACAATTTTATGACAATATTACTCTTAGTATACCTTATTGAAACCTTTATATCAAAATAAAAATTTAGGGCTAACTTTTTTCTTTTTTTTTTTTTTTTTGAAAATTGTGATGCTTACATTCTACTAATTTTGTTTGTTAATTGTATTTTATAAATTTTTTTTAGTCTCTATTTTAGCATTTTATGAGGGGATATGTCCAACCCTCTTTCAAGGGTATTATTGTCATTTCATGTGCTGTAGTCACCGGATTTGTAAATTTGCAGTAAGCTTTCCAAAAATTGGTATAACTCAATGTAATTATTCAAATGTCGGTATTCCTTTCTGCATTTTGGCCAAACCTCGCTATACCTCACTGAAATTAACCCTTGCTTTTTTTTAATGCCGTTAAATTTGTAATTTATTTTTTGATTTCAATTTCACCTTTTCATGACACAACATGTGTATGCGCGTATATAAACATGAATGCCCCACCTACACCAACCCACGCACACATTCACTTGCACACTTCCACCCTCTCACCCACACGCCCCTTACAAACACATGCACATGTATATCCGATCCGCACCCATGCACGCGCACATACACATACACATGTGTGCATGCACATGCCTGCAAACTTGCATTCATACACCTTCTCCCCCTCCCCTCATACAATGACACAAAAACATGCGCGTACAGAGATACCCACACACTTACTAACCCGACCTGCCCAAACACCATTATTTAGCTAGGTCAGCCTAATACCGCTTCTTTCCCTCGACACCAATGTGTAAGACAATCAAACATGAACCAAAGGCATTAAGAATTTAAGATTGTGCTCCAAAAAAAAAAAAAAAAAAAAACATATTACGAGCAGATCTAAATATAACTTCCAACCTAATACCGCTTCTTTCTGTGGACATCAATGGAAATTAATTCTTAGCCTCCCTGAAAAATAAATATGAAAAAGTAAATTCATGAGCTTTGCATGACTTTTGTAATGCCTCCTTCCTCCTATGTCTCTAAGGTATAGACAAATATACGATAATATTGAAAATATGTCTTTTAATAGTCTATCTTATTAATGTTTTTTTAGTCTAGTCTTAAAATAACATATCAACAAATTATACATTAAATCCATATACTTAAGACATAGACATTAGCACTCTAAAAAAAGTAGAAACAAAGCTTAGGCATATCAATTCATCAAGTATAAGAAACAAGTAAATAAACTAGACATAAGATATTGTCATAATCAATAAATACTTTTTACAATTATTATTGATAAGACTAAATTTTGATAAAATACAATGCACGCGCCACATTGCATAGAGTCATACGTCTACCATAGACCACATATCTCCCTCATGTCTTAGTTTATTGGTAGAGGTTGGGAATAATGACAACTAATTTTGATAGAAACACTTGCACACAAGATGAATAAAAATCTATACTATACTTAGAGCAGGTAACCCAATCAGTTTGGTTTCTACCTGATCTTTCTTCCATTTCTACTTGTCTCTTCTGCTGTCTTACATAAACGGCTTATCCCCTCCTTTAATCATCATACACATATTTGGAGTCTGGACCATGTGCACAAACACTATATTCCAACGGTGTGTCTTGTAAGGGACAGTCGTATGGAAACGTAGAGTCTTGTATGAACTTGGTTGATATTATGGATCTGGCGGGAGTTTTAAGGTGAGAAAGTCACTCCTATAGAAGTGAACGTAAAAGTTACCCGTCTAACGTGTAAAGTCACCCATCTATTCATATATATGATGGCAAAAAGTATCAATTTTCAGTCTAAATATACTACTTACTGATCGAAAAGTGATCACTTTTCTCTCTAAAAGTATCACGGATCATATGGAATCTTGTGTACCGTCGTTGTATATGAGTTATTGTGATATTCAAATGTGATTTACAGCGTGTTTATATACACACAAAAGTGCAAACGTATGACAAAGGGAATGTAATAGAAAAGCTCAGCCGTCTCCAGATCCTTGTGCATGGACATATATGTTTCGGAGATACTTATGGAAGCAAGATTAGGGGATGTCAAATTCTAAATCTCTTTCTTCACCGTTCCTTAACTAACCATTTAACTAATCGCCCAATTAGCAATAATATACTGTAAAGTAATATAAGACAGCACATGTTAGTTAGCATAACGAACGTCGACATTCGTAGGGCTTGAACTTCATCACTTCTACTATATATATACACCTCATTTGCCTTGTTACTCACAAACACATAACAGTGAGATATCTGAAAGAAGAAGGGTACTAAAGTTGAGAATTTTTTGTTTGATTCATCAAAAAAATGAAAATGGGTTATGTGCAGATAGTGATGTTAGGACTAGTAATAGGATTTATGGGATTGGCTGAGGCACAACTGAAGATTGGTTACTACGCCGATAGTTGCCCACAAGCCGAGCAAATTGTGCAGGATTTCGTCCACAAGCATATATGGAATGCTCCATCATTGGCTGCTCCCCTTCTTCGGATGCAGTTCCATGATTGCTTTGTCAGGGTTAGTTTGTTAATTAGTCGCCTCAACTTTTTTTTTGCCTTCACTTTCTCTCTGTTTTCCTCTGTTTCTTTCTGTTGTATAATACTTACTGTTGTCCTTTTGCTTATGACATTGATCACCAGGGCTGTGATGGTTCAGTGCTCTTGAACTTGACTAAAGATGGAAACCAAACCGAGAAGCTGGCTACCCCGAATCTAACACTTAGAGGGTTTGGCTTCATTGATGCTGTTAAGAGCTTACTTGAGGAAGCATGCCCTGGTGTTGTGTCTTGTGCAGATATCATTGCTTTGGTTGCTCAAGATGCTGTTGTTACCATTGTAAGCATCCAGATATCTCCCAATAGCTTAACTCAAATATGTTTTTGGTCCTTATTGCTCTGATACAAAAGTTTTAAGCTGATGGTTGGAGGCTCAACTAATGGTTTTATCCTTTGAGTACTGATATTAGTATCGTTTGGTGTTGACAGGGAGGTCCGTCTTGGCCAGTGTGGACGGGAAGACGGGATGGAGTTTTCTCAAACACCTCAGAAGCACTGAAAAATATCCCACCACCAAGTAGCAACTTTACCTCACTCCAGAAGTCCTTTGCCAGCAAGGGACTCGATTTGACAGATTTAGTCTTGCTTTCGGGTAAGTTGAGCAGCGTCTTCCATTTTTCTTCACTGTAGACACACCATAATCCAAATGCCTCTGATGCCGAGGAATTATTAGGCGGTCCTAGGACTATTCCGTAAGAGCAATGACAATTGGTCTAGGATCACCTAATAATTTCTCCATTATTAGAGACTCCTGCACGAGGCAAGATAATATCTTTCAGCTAAAGACAAACAGTTTGCTACCACACTATCAAACATAACAAGAAATTACCTTGTGTACAAAAAGACTTAACGTATTCAAAATCAAACAAAACACGTATCATGGCACAAAAACTTGTGGCGCTAGAATACTGTATGGTTGTTATCATACATTTGGCACAGAGCAATATACTAACGAGTATTTTTGGCCTCTTTCAGGAGCCCACACCATTGGAATAGCACACTGTGAATCATTCTCTAACCGGCTATACAACTTCACGGGTAAAGGCGATGAGGACCCATCGCTAGACAGCGAGTATGCAGCTAACCTCAGGGCTAGGAAATGCATGTCACCCAAAGACAACACCTCCATCGCTGAGATGGACCCTGGAAGCTTTAGGACATTCGATCTCGACTACTACAGGAACTTGTTGAAAAGACGTGGTCTCTTTGAGTCCGATTCAGCCCTGACCAAAAGTGCTATAACTAAGGCTTTTGTCACCCAGCTACTGGATGGCCCAGTGGAGAAATTCTTTGCTGAGTTTGGACAGGCAATGGTGAAAATGGGTAATGTCGGTGTTCTTACTGGGTCAGCTGGTGAAATCAGGAAGCATTGTGCATTTGTGAATTAAAACATAAAGTGTTTTAAAGAGATTCATTGTTGTGAGATATAGTCCTTTTTGTCCCCCTTTGGGAATGTTTGTGTGTGCAAGTGATTATCAATAGGTTTGGGTAAATAATTGAGGAGCTGCCATAAATGTGTGATTATGCTCTCCTCATTAGTATCTTCTGTCACCTTTCAGATTGAGAATAAATGAACTTTTTGGGTTGTTTAGTATTTATCTATCTGTCTGTTCTGTTGTTTTCTGCTTTGGAACAATCCAGTTAGATTTGTACCTTTTGTTCTTTATCTTTCTCTTTTGGAATTTCTTCTGCTCAAAAGACAGATTGGGTGAATGGAAACTGAAACCCCCGTCTTTAGTTTCGTAATCTTCTGACTTGAGCTTGAAGCAACAAACAATTGGATGAAAGATACTTGAACAATTGACAGAGAAGATAGTACACGTACTCCTCAATCGACATTAGCAAGTACGAGCAATTCTGAGTTGTCAGAGACGTTGAAAGTAAACGCAAATGATTCTGGTAGACTTCTTATTACTAACATTGCTGTCATAATATTCTTAATTGCAACAACGCCATGGGACTAAGCTAAAAAGAGAAACCCAGGGACCACTTTGGTTGCTAGATAGCATAGCACTCCTAAAATTTCTAGCTAAAATGAATAAAGCAGAAGCAGTTCAGACCTGTAATACCAATAAACATCTCAGCTTGTGATATTATTTCTACTAATCTTAGTGATGAAGCAATTAAACACAAGCATGTCAATTCATGAACCAGGAACAGAGGTTAAGGATCCTAGGCCATATTTGGGGTGGTTGTCAGTTGCTAGTTCTGATTTTGAAAACTTATTCAACTCTCAACTGGTTTCCAAAAACTAGTTCTGAATCTACAAACCAACTCTGACAGACCCTTTTATTGATGTTGATTTATTTGTTCTCAGAATTTTAAATCCAGCCATCTACGAAAAGTAGAAAATTGAAGACCTTCTCTACCCCAACAGGCACGACATCTCTCTCTCTCTCTCTCTCTCTCTCTCTCTCTCTCTCAAGATCTGCTATGCAGTACACCAAAGAAATAGACCATGAAAAAACTAGGGAAAATTTCATTTTAGGTAACTGACGTTAGGTCTAATTGGAATTTGGGTACCTGCCTTTTCAATATTCTCATTTTGGGTACCTGAAATTTTAAAAATTGTCTCATTTTGGGTCATTTCACTAACAACGTTAAAAACTCCGTTAATATTCTGACATGTCATCAATCAAAAATATTTTAAAAATTCCCAAAAAGTTGTAGAAAATTCAAAATAACTAAAAATAAACATTTCATAACTTTTAAATTTTTTTTGGTAATTTTTAGAATATTTTGTTCAATGACACTTCAGCATTTTAACGTAATTTTTAACGCCGTCAGTTAAATGGCCCAAAATGAGACAATTTTTTAAATTTCAAGTACCCAAAATGAGAATATTGAAAAGACAGGCACCCAAATTGCAATTAGGCCCAACGTCGGGTACCCAAAATCAAAATTTTCCATCTTTCAATTCACACTAACAATATAATTTTGTTTAAGCTCTGTTCAATTCATGTTATTTTCGCTGATATTTATTTGTTGACTATGATTTTTGTGAACTTTGTTGATTTTTGTTGATTTTATTAATTTTTTTGGATTTTTGTTAATTCTACTAATTTTGGTTCATTTGATTGATTACCTTAAGATATATTTTGTTGATTTTTTATTTTTGATTTTTGGTGATCATAATAATGTTTGCTGATTTTTACGGATATCACTAATTTTAATTGATTTTTAAGGATATCACTAATTTTCATTGCTTCTTATTAATTCTACAGGTTTCACCCGGTTGATTTTAGTCAATTCTACTAGCTTTTGTTGATTTCCATTGAGATAAATTTTGTTGATTTTAGTTGATTCTATTGATTTATATATTATGTTGAGGAGAACACAACCTTAGAAAGTGATTACCCAAATTTTCTAATTATGTTTAGAAAGTGATTCCCCTCCCCCCTTCTTTTTAACAAATTAGGGTAATCACTTTCAAAACATAATTAATCTTTCAATTCACACTCACAAAATACGTTGTGGTGATGAGTCCATTATTTTAGTTGGTATTCGCTCTAATATGATATACCTAAGGAAAGAAATGTAATTATGTTATGTGTATGAAGTCTATAAATAAATCAGTATGCCTCCCAATTGATCCATCCATTCGATCTAATAATTGTTTACCTTCAGCATGAACCAACACTTTCCTCTTAAACTAGACCCTTAAAATGTCTGCACTAGAAGCATTTAGACACGAGCTTCCAAATGATTTAGTCGCACAAATATTGTTGAGATTACCCCCAAAATCTCTACTACGCTTCAAAGTTGTCTGCAATTCATGGCATACCATCATCATCAGCCCTTCCTTTATATATTCCCACTATGATTTCATCAACACTTCCTATGATGATCGCCATCCTCGCCACCTGTGCCATCTCAACAACGGTGAACTGACTAATCAGCCATTCGTTTCCACCGCTTTCCTTTCGCTTTCGGGTGATCAATGTCCGCCACCGCCACCGCCATCGCCACTGCCACCGCCTTCCTTCAGGATGCGAAGAAGAAACTTCTACACCTCCTTATGGGGTCCAGTCAATGGGGTTTATTGTATAAGAATCAGGCCCATGAGTTTAGGGCTAGGCATTCTAATAATTTGAAATCCCTCAATTCAACAATCCCATGTTCTACCTCAAATCCCTTGCTTATCGGATGATTTCGTCGATGATGGTTTTATTTGTGGGTTTGGGTTTGATTCCTCTACCCATGATTACAAGGTCATTGGGATTGCCAATTATGGTGATAGGTTTTACTACACAGGTGTTGATTATCATTTCAACTCCTTCCATATATATAGCATAGCTACCAATACATGGAAACAACTCCGGCCCCCCGGAGCCGATCCAATAGTAGAGATTGATGATTCTCAATGTTGTCAACCCTTTATGCATGAGCGTAGCTCGTATGATGGATTTTACTTCAACGGGGCGTGCCATTGGCTTTATGAGTCGTTTGTAGATGTCAATGAAACAGGATATATTTATAAAATGACCATGGTCTCGTTCGACTTTGGGAGTCAAGTGTTCCGAGCATATATGGCCCCATCCATTACCCATGGTCATGAGAGATTCGTTACTCGGGTTATGTCAGTAGACGGTTGCGTGGCGTTGGTTCGTTCGGTAAAATTAGACTCGGAGCCTTGTAGTTTTGATGTGTATGTGATGACAGAGTATGGTGTGCAAGAATCATGGATAAAAGCATACAGAGTTTTGTTAAAATCGTCATATGGTGATTTCCTTGGCATTATTGGCGATGAATTTTTTGTGAGAGAAGCCAATGATGGTCCTGTCATTTCATATTGCCTCTGTGCCTTTGAGCCTGAACAAGAATGCCATGTTCATTGTCTCGTTAATTGTTGCTGCAGCCTTCGAATTTTACCATATTCTGAATCTCTTGTCCCTGTTAAGCCTTGTGATGTGAAGAAAAAAAAGAAGAAGAAAAGGAACAAAAGGAAGAAAAAGAAGATGTCAAAAACATGGTGTGGCGATGAAGGGATCGAACCAGACACAATCATACTCGTGGGTGGATCTTGGAAGGATCAACATAGCATCGCTGGATTTGCATGGATAATTAAGAATAAGAACACAGGTAAAACACTCTGGACGGACATTTGCACTTGTAAAACAAGAACGGCGGGTCAAGTGGATGCATTCGCAACACTTGATGCTCTCAAGTTCTGCATAGCCAAGGGAAGACGAAGCGTGGTGATTTGGACTGACTGTTTCACTCTTTGGGAAAGCTTAGCGAACAATGGGATAGGGGAGTGCCAGATATCTAAATCTGGGATTATTAGTGAGATTCTATATTATGGTAAGGACTTGTACTGTGGAAGAATTAAAAAGGTACGACACACAGAAATGTTAGAGGTACACAGGCTAGCAATTATGACCAGGAAAGGATCATTAATACCAATAAGATATTTGGAAGATATAATAATTGATTGAGGCTCCAACTAATATTAGGAGCTATAATGAGCTTATGGTTGGAGGCCCAATCTATCATTATATCTCCCAATAGAAAAAAGATTTGGTGACTAATTGAAGTGTTATGTGGTGAAAGTTTTTGCTAGAAATACATTGTATTAAACTATATCTGTCATATTCATGTTTCATATGACTAAATTTGAGGCCTCAAATGATAGTTGAAGTCATCTCACCATCATCTACCTCAGTTAGTGTAGTAGTGTGTTAGATTACTTAGTAAAGTAACACTCGTTTCCATTACCATAACACACATAAAACGAAAATTAAAAGATTTGGAGCTTACAATGATTTATGAGCTTAGTCACTCAGCCAAAGAGTAACTATGTAAATATGTAAGAGATGGAAAACTGTTAGTTTAAATTTGGGACAATTAAATTCACGCAACTCAATGAGGAATGAGAGAGTGTGCTTCAGTGCTTCCGTAAATGCTTTGGTTATGAACCAAACACAATCAACTTTTTGGAATCATTGAAGATTTTGTGAACCAAGCTGTACTAAGAACTAACCCAAAGAAGAAAGGAAATTAAAGAACGCTAAAGTAATAGTGGTTTGATCATAGGTGACTTTAAGACCACGATAGGATCATCAATAAGAGAGAGCTGATATTAATGTGTGAAGGCAAAATAGTACTCCTATAAAAAGAAAGATGGACTCATTCTTTTCCATAAACTTTGCTTGTACTTGAGGTACTAGACCTTCTATGATGGAATGCCGATAATTCCTTTAATCTTCATCCACCTCAAGAGATAGAAGCGCATAAGAAAACACTACAGGTTACCTTTCGCTAATTCTCTTAATGAAATTATGAAGATGGGATTAGGGGCGAAACCAGAAAAAATTTGATATATATAAAAATAGGTTCATATGAGAAGGCATTCTTAAATGAGAAGTGAGAAGGGATCTGACCCTTAGATCAAGCAAATCTTAAGGCTCATATTAATTCAGAATTTCGCACATCTTTTAAATCTTCAGCTTCTTTTCTCATTTTCGGTGGCTTCTCTTCACCTTTACATAACCTCGACCCGGTTCCCCTTTCACTATATCCTTTTTTCTCTATCCTCATTTTCCCCTTATCTCTGTGCGAGTTACCGCATCTTTCTTATCGATGAAGATCGTGGATCATCAGTAGCACAACCTCTGGGCAAAGCAAAACTAAGGATAACAATGGAGAACAATGAAGGACATGATGAATTGTCAATTTGTTTCAAGATCGGAGGTTTCTAGGCAAGAGTTTGCTCGAGGCTAACCCATAATCAACCCTAGTGTTCGACAGTTGAAGCTTTTGTTAATCCAGAAAGCTTCAATTTGAGCCCAATGTTGATTTAATCTTGCTGAAAAGTCAATTTATGTGACTGCAAAGCAAGTCAATTTAAGGGTGCAAGCATGCATTGAATTGGGTTCGTTCACTGTAATTCTATATTAACCCAATTGATATTTTGGGTACCCTACCCACTGCCATCCCTACTCAAAGGTCGTAATCCAGTCCAGTTCCGCTGGAAAAGACACCACGTGGATCAGACCCTTATGGGCCACGGCCTGGTCGAAAACGAAGATCAACAGGCTGAGGTTCCGGCAAATGGAGATGATAGGGCCAAAATCGCGACCGTAAAGCCACTTCAGCCTCGGTGGAAGAGCGGTAGAACCACTTCAGCCTCCTCTTCTCGATCTCGCCCCCCGACCATCCAGCCGTGCTCAACGCCTCTGGCACCTGTGCTTGCCGGCGACCATCCAGCCAGCCACCATTACCAAGCTACTAACACCATCGCAATTCGCAGCCATGGATTTATCCAGATGGGAAAAGCAAACTAAAAGGGCCAAGAAAAAAAACAAGGAAGAGATAAGAGTTTCAATGGGGGCAATTTAGTCTTTTTCTTTTTTATATTTTTCCCTTTTTAACCTTTAAAATAACAGGTACCACGTCAATTTTTTAACCGATTTACTAACGGAGCTAACAGAATGTATCTAAGTGAAAATATATTGTAATTTACAGGGCACCAAAGTGAGAATATTAAAAACATAGGTCACTAATTTATGGTTACTCCAAACCTCAGGACACCAAAGTGAAATTTTTCCAAAAATTATTTTTTGTTTGTTGCATCGGTTGAATTGTAGTATTTAAAATTGGTTCAAATGTTTAATTGTTCTAGCGTCAAATTGCAATGCTGAGTTGATCATGAATTGGTCAAGGTTTTAAAAATTAGCGAAAGATTATCAACATCATGTAGTAGTAGTCTTGATACAATGCCATTGTATTGAGTGAATGTCTAAGGGTGTGTTCATTTTATGAATTTGACATTCAATTCTGTTCAGCTATTTTATTTTTCTCTCACATATTACTATTATTTTGTTTTAGTTTAGTTCAATTCTCTCCAACATGTTTAAGCTTAAATGAACCTACAATACAATATAGACAATGAAACACTAGTCAATGTTGCCAATGCATTTGTAATGGATTTTGTAGAATGTAAATTTGTTTCTTAATTTCGATGAAATTTTTGTTAATTATGTGGCACCTCGCTCGTGATGATTTCTTTTCCTCTGTTTCTAGTTATCTATTCGATCGTTCCTCAATGTCTGTGCCATGGCAACAACTAAAGCTGGCATAAACCCAACACGACCCGACCCGAGAGATCCGATCCGATCCACTCGATACCCGACCCACCCGTTATCCGAAAATATATCAAAATAGTATTATTCGAAATCGACCCGAGCCGATCCGGTCCAACATGATATCCGATTAACCCGATAATTGAATTAACCCGAACCTGATAACATCCGATCCGAAGTTGACCCGACACCGAAATTGACACGAACTGAAATCTATCCGATACTCGAATACTTTGAACTCATTGAGATCTAAGACTGATAAAATATGATTATTACTTAATAAAATTCACATAGATCAAAATTTCATATATATTGACCTAAAGTTCAATTTTATCCAAAACACGTATCAATGAAACCCGAACTAACTCGACCCGTGTTAATGTGAAACCCGAAATAACCCGACCCGAGTTGACTCGAAACCCGATATTAGTAAGAACCCGATTCAACCCGACTTGACCCAACCCGAACCGATAATGAACAGAAACCGAAAATGAACCGACCCGACCCTCCCGATTGCCACCTCTTACTGCGTGTGGCTTTTCTAATCCTATGCTCAGTGCTGCTGTTCATCACTTGGTCTGGTATCCCCTATAAATCCTCATCCCCTTTAGTATTAAGCATTGGTTTAGCATTGATTACAAACAGTTAAAATTAGTTGTATGTGTTTAAATCCTTTAATTATTTGTATATTATCCCCCTTAATGCGATAGGATTACTAGAACTCGCGACCAAGGCCGGACCCTAGAGTGGTAGCTTTGTATGATGGACAAGTACCATACCACCATAACAAGGTAAGATAGTTATCAACAAGCAACTGTCCATGTTCATTCTTTAGTAGTTGTATCTACTGTTGTTAGTATTACTGTTTATTACAGATAAAAGAAAAAGATCAAGTTTGGATTGGCTATGATAATGGATATTTAATTCATTTATGAGTAGCCAGAATTCGGCTCAACCATCAGGCAAGATGAAGTGGAAAGTTTTCTGTTGAAACTGACAGTACTCTAATTCATATATATACTCCCTTCGTCCAAATTTAGTTATCACATTGCAAGTTCAAGTTACAGTATCAATGTGTCTACTACTTTGGGTTGGACAATAGTGTGGGCATATTTTTTATTCGCAGATTTTGAAATCACCAAAAGGGTCTCGTGAGATGGATGATGCTGAGAAGGAGTTAGATGAATTGATTTCCCACAGAAGGCATGTGGATCAAAGAATAGAAGCCATTGTGAGGGTACTCGTTGATGAAGTGAAGGTTTCTTATTTGCTGATAGCCATGACGACACCTAGTCGCTGGGATTGGGATTGTTTTAGGGCAATGGTATGCTATACACACACACATATATAGTCTCTGGACGAACTAATCTTATATAGGAACTATGCGAACTCATTCATTTGGCATTTTTCGCATTTTCATGTGTTCCTTCCCTTCTTCTTCCTTGTTCTCCTTTCATCTCCAAAGCAAATCAGTGAGAAGCAGTGAGGGTGTCAACTATCGGTTAAGGGTGGGCTTCTAGCAAATGGTTGCAGTGCTAGTGCGACTGTCGAGTAAGGGTAGCGAGGTAGTGAAATTGAATTCAAAAAAAGAGGGGAATTAATCACCTGATTGACCTTTATAATAGACCAATGGGTAACATAGCTCATATGTATAAGATTGGTTCGCACTTGAAACTAAATATGTATATGATCAATTATCAAGTTTTTCAGTTGCGCTACGAAGATTAGATATATACCTTCAATTTAATTATTGTTGCTTCATTGTTTTCAATTTATTTTGATTTGTTACCTACATGAAACATCATATGAAACATATTGTGGCCGCTTAAAACTCTATGGAAAGAAGTACTTTGAAGATTTTGCAAACTCGTGCAAGGCCCAAGTACACCCAGAGCAAATGGCTCAAGCCTTGGCTAAAGTTTGTGCCAAATAAAAGATTGAGCGGATTGAGTTATTCTAGCTGCAGTTATACATGGGGTTACTGTTTTCTAGTAAAACTAGTGCACTAATTGTGATAAGATGTGAATAATAATAAGAGATGACTTTGTTGGTCGGGTTTAGCATTTAAGTTTGTGATTATAGGAAGAAACATCTCGATCAGATTTATTTGTAGATAATTGTGAATGTGTAGTAATCAGAATGACAGAATACCTTTGAGTTCCTTCGCAAGTTTTTATCAATTAGCAGTAAAAACCTTAATTTTTCTAGGATACTGCAAGGCAGCGTGCCTTGTGCAATTTTAATTATATGGCTTTATCTAGTTAAAAGACGTAACCTTGTGCAACTGTGAGCACAAAACTGAACATTTACATGAAGAAAAATTATTAGCAGAATCCATTCCCATTTGTATCCTACAAAAAAGTGAGCAAACATTGAACTAACACAGATGCAATTAGTGAATTTAGATGAAATTAGTGGCACAAAGGAGAACAACTATCAGCTGATTCCTGCCATAGCTAGCAAACTGAACACATCAGCCCTCATTTGCAATTAAGCTGATTGCATCAACAACATAATTCTGAGATGTATATTTACACACTAATGATACTATTGTTCGCTATTGGAGACTTGCAGTTATTATTCCATATTGTGGTTCTTCAATAAGCTACTGAACTCTTTCCACATATCTCCAATAAGATCTGACATAGCTCCTAACTTGGACTCAACTAGACACCAATTAAACAACTAAGGCTACGTTTGACAAAATTAGTTTATAGCCTTAAATGTGAAATGTTAAAAGACGATAAAAACTAGTAGAAAATAGTCGAAAGTTAATATGAAATGGTTGTAAACTAGTTGGTTTTCTAGCTAAAGTTGGAAGCTAGTACGGTACAGGTAGCTTCTCAAAAATAGTTGTAAAAAAACTAATGTTAAAACTAATTGATGTGGCGTTCATTGAAAAGATAGTTGAAACTGCCGAATATACCCCATGTATGCTTACAAAATAGACATGTAGACATCTCCTACAAACCAAATACTGTTAGGAAATTTGGTGCGAAAAACGAGATTAAAGTATGCAAAACACACGAGAATTTTAACGTGGAAAACCCAACTGGGAAAAAACCACGAA
>BSSO01004684.1:0-14159 GCA_030267885.1 Mesembryanthemum crystallinum | reverse complement strand
TCGAAAAGTAGTTTCATAATATATATTTTTTATAATTTTTGATTATATATTTTGAGAGATATTGGTGGTCAAAGTTTAACCTCGAAAAGCGAAAATGACACTTATAAAAAAAACAGAGGGAGCATAGTATATTGACATTGACATCAACCCCACGAGTTTACACGACCAACGTTGACCTAAAAGAGTACCATTTTGCCAACTATGTTACATTTATAATTGTTGGTATATATGTACAAAATTTGTTCAAGTAGGGCACATGTCATTTAAGTTGATAAAATAAGTGTGGATCCATCAATTGATTAAAGAAAAAAAAAATTACTCACGAGTGTACATCATTGAGTGTTCCATTTGCCAATTTTTATTTCATTGTACCATAGGAACTTTACCTTTTACCGATTTTTTATTACATTGCATCTATTTTGTGAGAAGTACTCTCTCCGTTTCGTTAAAATTTTGTGAAAAGCAATTTACACGTAAATTAAGGAGTTTTTGTTTGGTGTGAAACTTCCACTTGTGCCCTTGGAGAGAGGGTGGGTGAGGGTGGGTTAAATAAACTAATGGGTGGGGGTAATTATGACATTTCAACAAAAGTAATTTACTACTCCCTCTGTCCTGAAATTAGCTTTCAAAAATTGGGAGGGTACAAAATTTTAGGTGAGTGTTTTTAGACATATTTACCCTTGTAGTAATAGAAGGCATAAAAAATAAAAGAGAAATTTTATGTGAGAGATTAAAGTAATAGAGAGATATTATTGTAAGAGAATAAAATAATAGAAAGAGAGAGAGTGATTGGAGAGAGAGTATTTTTTTATTTATTGTATTTGTGAGTTAGTGGAGGGGTATTATAGAAAAGTTATGGGATTTTATGGGTTTTGAAAGCTAATTTTGGGACAAAAAATATGTTGTTTTTGAAATCTAATTGCGGGATGGATGGAGTTTTTTAAGTCATGATAAGATTTAGAGAAACAACAAAAAATGAACCATGATAAGATTTTAGCAAAACGGATGGAGTAGCTTCTAAAGAGCTACAATTTGAAGTTAGAACTTGGCCAAGTGCAAAACTATCTCAATTGGTGTAATAGAGAGTATTGTATCAATTTTTTTTTTTAATCTGTCATTTAGTTTTAGATATTTATATTACTGGAAAATATATATACATATATATGTGGAGAAATCATTGTATGGTCCCGTATCATTGGTCCCTTCTCTCACGTAATAAGATATTTACCATATCTTTCATGGGTGATTTGGAGTTGCTTCCATAATTATGTGAGAGAAGGAGTATTGGTCCCGTACCCAAGGTCGGTCTTGGGGGTGGCCAGGGGGGTCAACCACCCAGGGCCCAAATCAGAAGGGAGCCCAAAAAATGAAAAATTACTAAGTTTTATTGTTGGTAGAAAGAATAAATAAATTATCTTGTAATTATTTTTAATAACTTGTAATTGGTTGAGTTGGTATTTTGATAAGAGAGGAAATCACTAACCATTAGATATATGGTTCAAGTTGTAGTTGGCGCATTTTTTTTTACAAAATTTCTGTGTGTAGTAAGTAGTAACAAAGGATATATCAATCAGCTAACCTAGAAAAACGCACCTGCCTTGAGCTTCGACAGAACCGCTTTTAGGGTGCCCGAAGTTTGGTATAAGGAGGAGAAATTTTGGCCTTATAATTTAGGAAAATTTTCAAAAAGGGTGCCCGAAGTTTGGTTTAATATTAAAAAGGGTGTTTGAGGTTTGCATATTCCCATTTAGGGTACCTGACCTTTTGAGTTCATTTTCATTTAGGGTCTAATGACCTGACGGGCATTAAATTTTCAGTTATATTAGTGACGTGTCCGAGGCCGTAAGTGTAAAATGTATTTCCCTTGTGAGTGTAAAATTACCATCAATCGCACACATATATCAAACCATCCTTGAACACGTCACTAATCTAACAGAAAATTTAACACTGTCAGGTCACCAAACCCTAAATGAAAATAAAATCAAAAGTTAGGTACCTTAAATGGGAATATGCAAACGTCGGGCACCTTTTTAATATTACACCAAACCTCGGGCAATTTTTTAAAATTTTTTCCTATTATTTAAGTAATTAAATATGGCATCCCTAAAAAGAAAATTACTGATAAAATGTAGAAATCAGTGTTAGTGAGGTAAGTAATGATTACTTTGCAAGGTTCAGTTTCAGATCCAACAGTACCAAACAGAATGTGGCCTTGAAGGTTTCTTTTGATTAGTAGCGCTCTGAATTTGAAGGAATCATTTCAACTAAAAATTTAAACTTACAGTTAGGTTATGTTTGATATTAATAGTTAGCTTCTAAGTAAAAGGTACAATTTGAAACTTGTAGATTGTTTTTTTTCTCTCAATTACCAAACAATGAAGCAACAGCTATAGTTACAGCTGCAACTCAACTCAACTATATCTAATTTTGCCAAACATAGCCTTAGGGGCTTATCTGACTTTTTGGGAAAAAGTAGGGGTACATTTGACTTTTTTGGAACAAATAGTGAAATGTCAAGCTAATAGTAAGACAAAAGAAAAGAGTGAAATCTTAACATGATAGTGGGATAGATGGAGTATTACTTTACAACAACTTTGAATTATTTCGTAAGTAGGCCGCACATTTCAAAGAGATTGGACGATTATGCCAGCTTAGGGTCTCAATTTCGAACGTACATGATGCTAGTCAAGACCTCCTGGAGGAGAAAGGGTTTGGGAGTTCAAAAATCGGTGTTCACGATCTTAGTGTGGAGTCCCAATGGAGACTCACATGCCATGCAGACCTTTCCAGACTCGATCTGTAGTTTTTCTATTTTTGAACTTATACTATCTTTTTAGATAGCTTATCAGCTAGTTTTGTCAAATATAATCTAAAAATTTTTGTTGCCTAAAATACCCTTGGATAGGATACAAAAGGCCCTAAAACATTCCTTTGTTCTCTCTGATATCATGAAATCCATTGGGCCTGCATGAAGATGGATGTCACGTATTGGAGTTAATGTTGAGAATCTTTTAATTCCAAACACTTGGCCTTTTTAGGCGCTCAACCTGTTGCCGGGTAGGTTTACATTCTTAAAGTAACAGGGCCATGCTTCCGGCCCATATATATGTGCTCTAACTTCCAAGTTTCAGCGGATAAATCATAATACATCCGTTTTCAAATGAAAGTAACGCTTGACTTTTTGATACGTTCTTGACTCAAGGTTACACTTCATATTTTTGGACAATAAAATCCCCAAATTTGACAAAAATATCCACTTGCATATCCTTCATATATACAGTGTCACAATTATTTTTTTTAAGGGTATTTGGGTAACTTTATCTCCCTTCAAAGTGGGGTGATGAATAGTGTAGCGTCAATTTCATTTGAGGACAGAGGGAGTAGGAAAATTAGATATATATATCCGATTTGTGCATTCGTAATACATTACTAAAATTTAAGTTATTATTAATCTGATTAGTTCTTTTTTATCTTTTAAATTAATCATTCAAGTAAGCTAATGATTTGGCCCTTTATCATTGTTCATACCCCTTAAATTTTAGAGTGTATTTCATTTTAATCCACATTTAATTTGGTAATACCAATAAATTATAGGGAAAAACCAAAAATAATATGAAAAAAAATTATCCTTCAATATTGGTAATCTGTAGTATCTAACCTTAAGATTAAAATTTATGTATATTACTTAACTTAATCATCAAATTTAAATAAAAAGATACCATGAATTAGGTTTGCTCTATAACCGATAGTTTGCTCGTGGGTAGTTGTATAAGAAAAATAATACCTAATTGAATAAAGCTTCCTAATTACACTCAAATTTGTGAGTATTGATTAATATATATTTTCATTTGATACAATATGTTGAGCATATACTAATACCACATTCTCTCCATTGGAATTTCTTGTGACGGAGGGAGTATGTATTAGTCGACCTTTGCAATGATCTAGGCATATACTGATACCACATTCTCTCCATTCAACTTAATTGTTGTAGTTCAAAATTACGACTTATATTAGACTTTTGACAGCGGGGTGCTATTATGGTAACGCCTAACTAGGTCAAATCATAGGTGGTCGCCCCTTCTCCATTATGTTTAGAAAAAAAATGAAATAAATTGTTTTCATTGATTTTTCACACAGGTTAATAAAATGGAATTTGGTGATTGAGGTCTACAATTACATTAACGCAAAGTCTTTAATAAATATATTCCATGCAGTGTACTAAATGAGACTCACCCTTCTAAGATGAATAAGTTACCTTTTTATAGTGTAATGTGACGTTTTATTTGGATACAATAATGATTACGACGCAATGAACATTATATATTTATAGTAATGTATACAAACTTTTTTTTTTTTTTTTTTTTTTTNTTTTTTTTTTTTTGCTGGTTAAAAGGAATTAGGTGCTAGTGAATGGCGATCAACCAATGCACCTCCCACTACGCCATGTTCGGACTCTCGTATTCAATAGCGAACATATCAGACTAATTGAACAACCAACGCAAGTATTGACTCCGTCAACGTAGCACCGCTAAGGGACAAGTATAGTTCCTAAAAGTCGGAAGTTATAAGAGACATGGTATACATACTTGTTTATACATAAACCTGTAGTGGTTATTAAAGTTGGAGACATTGCATTTGTTGGACTTGAACAATTATTGTTTATAGTCTTCTCACATCACATATTTTGTTTTTTGTATTTATTTCCCACTTCTACTTTCACTTAATAAAATGATTTATTCCATTATAATTGTATTTACCTCTAAGCATACGAGCCTTAAGAATCACCCATTATAAGATGATCCATACAATGGATCATGTCCATACGACACCTGCTCTTACATTTAAGGGTTCATTTAGCTAGGAGTAGATGTGGTTATAGTGTGAAGTGGAGTAGATTTTATACCTTACTACTGTAGTTACTAGCTAGGCATTAGTAGAGTAGAGGTGTAAATGAACCATTAGTATCTGATTGAGTAAATGAACACTTCTAGTAATGTGTAAATCTCACTCAAAGTCTAACAAAATCACACTACCCTTTGTAATCAATACCAGCCTAACTAGTTAGTACAGCATCCCACACTTCAAAGACACAAAAATGAAGTATATTTAGGGAAACAAACTCACCAATTAATTAAGAATTTTACACACTCTTAAAGGAAATGGAGCTGAGTTCTACCATTACTAATAAATGGAAGGTAGGAACAGTTTGGAGCATCTCTGGATGCTTAATACTTCTCCTAATCCTCAACCACAAAACCCAACAAATGCCAACTCTCCTAGTAGCTCCCTTGGACGAAATTAATCTCTCTACAACTAGCATTGATATCCAGCGACCCCCCGAGCCGGAGCTGGGTTCGAAAAAGCCGGAGCCAGAGCCAGAACCAGAGCCTTCATATGATATCACAGTGAATGACAATACTAATACTACTGGAGCAAATCATGTTACCAATACCTACATCAAGAAACTCGCAAGCGAGACGAGTACTACAAAGAAGAAGTGCAACATTTTTGAAGGGAAATGGGTTTTTAACCCAGAACAAGTTCCGAGCTATGATTCAACTCGGTGCCCCTTTATTGAGGAGAAGTTCAGCTGTCAAAAGAACGGGAGGCCGGATTCTAACTACGAGAAGTGGAGATGGGAAGCTAATGATTGTGATATTCCATTGTAAGTTATATTTGTCTAAATTTGATGTTTATAATTAGTTGATTCAGCTCTAATTATATTTTTTTATTTTTTCACATTTTGCTGTTGTAAAGATTTGATGGGATGGATATGCTAGAAAAGTTGAGGAACAAGAGGGTGATAATAGTTGGGGACTCACTAAACAGAAACCAGTGGGAATCTCTTGCTTGTCTTCTCTATTCCTCTGTTTCTCCCTCTAGAGCTGAAGTTGATGCTCAAGGCCAAACCTACAAGTTCTTCAAAGCAAAGGTAATACAAGTCCTAGCATGCATATGCCTGAAATTGATCTCAAATATTCTTTTCTTGTTGAAAGAATCATGACTTGTTGGTTGCAGGATTATAATTGTTCAGTGGAGTTCTATTGGAGCCCATTGCTTGTAGAACTCCGCAAAGCCCGTCAGAGCAACCGCAGAGTTCTGGTGCTTGACAAGATGCCCGACACTTCAAAGCAGTGGCGAGGGGCGGATATAATGGTATTCAACTCCTGGTTATGGTGGATTCATCCCAACAACACAAAAAGGTATACAGTATAGTTGAATGCATTTTCTATTACTATGTTTTATTGGGCCAAAGGTAGAGGTTTACTGGATAACTAAGGATCCGTTTGGCCTAATTTATAACATTTGAGTTTCTCCCTCTCAAATACCTCCTATCCATCTATCTTCTCATATCCTAAGAATTTCTAAAAAATCAAAATGGGGCCAGAAATTGAAGCCTTATTTCCAGTTTCTATCCCAGCATTTTGGTTTTTCATTATAAACTCGTGGCAGGAGAATGTGAATGATGCGGGGAGAGGGATAGACTGGTTTGTGAATTATAAACTTAGAACTACTCAAAATTAGGCCAAACGGGCTCTTAGTCACATTTTTCAGGAATGTAGAATGTATTGGACAGGGACTGAATATATGTGCACAATTTCCCAAAGTTATAGCCTTGTTGTTCAACTGGTTGAGAAATCATTTGGTAGATTGGTGAAATTTAGCATGTTCTACTCGTCTATGCTAGCTGCGAATCACACTTCACTATCTACTAAATTTCAACATACTTTTTGCAGAACCTGCTAATTGCTATAAGACAGCGAGTTTTTGCTACCCTAAAAGCTCTCGAATCAAACAAGCTTAGTCTTTGACCCAAACAAAGATGCACGATAGTTCAACTGTTAATTGATATATCTACATATATGCAGATGGGATGTGTTCCAATACAAGGGGCAGCTGATAGAGGAGATGCCAAGAGAAGTAGCATTCGAGCGAGGCATCAGAACATGGGTAAGATGGATCAAAACCAACGTTGATCAGAACAAAACAAAAGTCTTCTTCGTGAGCACTTTACCACAGCATAAAGGAAAGCACTGGTGCTACAACTCCACCCAACCCATCACTGATATCGACTCCTACGAATCAGGCTTTCCCAAGTCGTTGATCGAGGTTTTTGAGAGGCTTATCAAAGTGATGAGTAAATTGCAAGTGAAGTACTTGAACATAACCAAGTTGTCCGAATATAGAAGAGATGCACATCCATCCATTTATGCCAACTTGCATTGGAAGCACGAGACATCTCGAACATATAAAACTGATTGTTGTCACTGGTGTCTCCCTGGATTGCCGGATACTTGGAATAGATTATTGTATGCTTCTCTTTTCTTTGATTCCTAAACAGACAAAATGTATAGTTTTTAGTGGTTCTACTAATTAAGTCAATGATTTTGAACTTAGTCATAAGATTCTGTTCATTTCAAATTAACTTATGTATAAGTGGACTGAATAATGCAAATTGAATGTATCATAGTATATTTGAGTGGAAAAACAAGTTGCATAATCAAACTTAATCAGAACATACGCTGCATAATTAAACTGAACTGAATGCAGTTTGGGAAATGATGAAATGAATAAGGCCTAAATCCGATTTGAGCATGCGGAGATTCTTAGCCTCTCGCTCTTACCCAAACAGGACAGCTGCACCTGCCTTAATCTCAACAGGTTTTCCATTTTGTCCGGTAAAACCGAAACTTAAGAAACCTATTAGGGAGGAAGAAGAGATAAAGGAAAGGAGAGATGAGAGAAAGAAACACAATTAGACTAAAGGATCATCTATATCATAGATGATTCTTCTAAAATCTAATTGTCTGTCCCAAAATGATTATGGAGATTCACATTCTGTTCAGTGACATTAATCTGATGAGATCACCAGGAGTATCTTATTGCATTTACATCTTGGCAGTTAAACTAAAACCTTTAGAAATTATTATGAGTTATTTAATTAACCCATGATTCCCTGAATAGTCCTATAGCTACACCTTATAATATTTCTATTAGGCTCTATTTTTTTTTTTTTTTTTTTCCTTTTAATACTTTGTTAACAGTAGTACTGTGCCCACCCACACTTGATATAAAATACAAATCCAGCTTAGGCAGTGACACCAGTAGTTATAATTATTACTTCCAGGTATTATTAGTCCACCATTGCAAGATCTATAAATATCAGAGTATAAGATTTGCATGAAGTTCCCTCCTCATTTCCTTTCTAATTTTTATTTTTTATTTTAATTTAGTTTTTATAAATATTTGGCCAACTGGTATAACTAGTTACTAATACACTATGCACAATTCAAGGCATTTAAGTGAAGTACATACAGAAACAAATCCCAATAATTAGTGTACAATACACAACTAATTAAGAAATATGGAGAAGATGAATTCTAGCATCAATAGAACATGGAAGATAGGATCACTTTGGAGCTTCCTTGGGTGCTTCATCCTTTTTCTTATTTTCAACCAAAACACCGACAAAATATCAAGTTTCCTAGCTCCCTTGGGTGAATTCCATTTGATACCTACTAATGAAATCCCCATTGATGATCAAAGTAGTACAGAGAAACCAGCAAGCGAGTCAACGACAACAAAGACGACCACAAAGAAGAAGTGCAAGAACATATTTGAAGGGAAATGGGTTTACCACCCAGAACAAGATCCGAGCTACGATACAACATGGTGTCCATTCATGGACAAAACTGTCACCTGTCAAAAGAACGGGAGGCGTGATTCAGAGTACGAGAAGTGGAGATGGGAAGCTAGTGATTGTGACATCCCTTTGTAAGTAATCAAATAATAATCATGTAGATAATCAACCAATTATATGTCTTAAACTCATCCTAATTAATTATTGGGGGTATAAAGGTTTAATGGAACAGATATGCTAGAAAAGCTAAGAAACAAGAGGTTGATCATAGTTGGGGACTCACTTAACAGAAACCAATGGGATTCTCTTGCTTGCCTTTTATATTCCTCCATTGCTCCCTCTAGAGCTGAAGTTCATGCTGAAAGCTCATCCCACAAGTACCTCAAAGCAAAGGTAGGTAATACAACAAGTATCTCCTATTATTTGTGTTCTACATAAATTGTATTTGTATATCCCTCATTTAGCATAATCCAGATCTCTTGTTGATTGATTCTTGATTTGAATAAGGATGTTCATATTTTGGTGGTGATTGGTTATTGCAGGACTATAACTGTACAATTGAGTTCTATTGGAGTCCATTTCTAATAGAATTCGACGAAAAGCATGAAAGTGGTAGCAAAGTTCTCGTGCTTGACAAACTTTCTGTATCATCCGAGCAGTGGCGAGGGGCCGATGTTATGGTGTTCAACTCCGCCCATTGGTGGGTTCATCCCAACCGTATGAAATCGTACGTAGCTGATTCAAAAACATTCCCTTCTCATTCGGTTTTGGGGGGATTTGATGGATTGTTGAATGTCATTGGATTGAAATTGGATCTTGCGTTATATTACTATCTGCTAATTTACAGATCATGGACCTTATTCTATACAATTAGCTAATGCAATTTCCTAGCAGCTACTAACTAGAGGATGTAATTGCTACTAGTTGTTACAAGTACATAGTTATTGTTAGTTAAACTCGACGATTCATATCCAAATATGCAGGTGGGATGCATACGAGTACAAGGGAAAGGTGATAGAGGAGATGACAAGAGAATTAGCATACGAGCGAGCCATGAAAACATGGGCAAAATGGGTGGAAACCAACGTAGATCCGAAGAAAACAAAGGTTTTCTTTAGGAGCACTTCACCGGAGCACAAGGGGAAGCTTTCGTGTTCAAACTCAACCAAACCCATCACAAACGAATCCTTTGAATCGCGCTTCCCCAAGAAGTTGATCGAGGTTATCGAGAGGCTCATGACAAGGAGGAGAAGTTTGCAAGTGAAGTACTTGAATATCACCAAGTTGTCTGAGTATCGAAGAGATGCACATCCCTCGATTTATACAAGCCTACAATGGAAGGATATGACATCTCCTACGACATCGGATTGTAGTCATTGGTGCCTCCCTGGGTTACCGGATACTTGGAATAGGTTATTGTATGCTTCGATTTTCTTTGATGAATAAGTTGATCATCATATGTCTAGTTGTTAGATTGGTGAATCAGAGAAGGTTCTCATAGATTTAAATTCTTCATCTCATTGATATAATGTACAAATAAATTAAAAGATAATCCTAGAAAGATTTTTTGATTCGTTTTTGAGATTCTAAAGTGTATCATGCGAAAAATTATTACATGTTCGGGACTAATGATTCCTCTCTCACTGTTAAATTCTCAACAATTGGGGCCCATTAAAGAGTGTCCATAACATGGAGGAGGTTCCAACCCAAAACCAATTGGCAATGGGTGGAGTAACTCCCTTAGTTATAAACACCTCAAGGCACTCTCATTTTATCAATATGGGACATCCCACTTAACACCTCGTCGCACGCAAAGACTCATCTTGGGCTGAAGTATGGACACATCAAAGCCTACACAGGCTATCACTCACATAACAAGTGGAATCAACTCTAAATCACCCACAAAAGATATGCTAAATATTTTATCATGTGAAAGAAGGAACCATTTTGGTACGGGACCAAACAATAATTTCTCGTATGATGCTCAACTCTATGAAAAGATTGCTTGGTGTGGAGTCTTGAATTGATTTAAGATCAGTTGGAGTTAATGGAGTTGAGGTTTAGTTTTGTTTTTATGTGAAAGAAAGAGACTGTATGCAGTAAAGTCTCTGATTTAACAGAAAATTATTGGGCCTACTTAGTAAAGAGAGAGAGAGTATCCGGACTCGAACTGAATATTCGCATCAGTGGCCCCTTGATCATACAGAAAATTATTGGGCCTCTTTAACAGAAAATTGTTGGACTACTCTTCAAATTCAAATTGAAAGTGATACTGGTACATTGTAGAGATGGTGCAGAAAGTACCCCATTCGTTTCATAACATATATAGTCTCCTTTATTTACGTGAATCAACCTTTATAAACTTTAACTACTAATTAGTGAAAAAATAGATTGATTCACAATATAAAAAAATTATCATTAGATTGATTTTTAAAGGTATATTCATGAGGTTCTACTAGCATGATTAACTCTATGAAAAGTCAACATATAAAAAGAAATATTAATGGTTAAAGTGCATTCTATAAGATTGTGAAAAAGTCAACATACCTTATATTATGAAGTAAAGGGAGTACTATTGGAACTGAAATTCAAGAAATTGGAGGCCTACATTAGCCTCATCGTGGTATGATCTTTCTTAGTCAACTGAAGACAGAAGTGAATTACAATGTTAAAAAAATTGTGAAACATAGGAAACTCAATAGTTTGGGACGGAGAAGTATTATTACCCGACGGATTGTAAACTTATATTCCCTCAAATTTTTCTAAAATCTTGACACCTTAACTTTGTACGGTTTTCAAAACGCCACTTTGATCATAAATAATTGTATTTATATAAACTTGAAAACTTATAAAATTATGATATTTTAAAAATGCCATTTTAGATGCATCCAAAAATATTATTTTTACTTTAAAAATCATTATACTTTTTCATATATTAAAAAACTTTGACTTTGTAAAATTAAGGTGTAAAGATTTTAGTGAAACATAGAGAATATAATGTACTCCCTCCGTCAATAAATGAAGGTTACATATGACTTTTTGGTTGAAATTTATTGGATGGTTGAAATGAACATTTGGGCTTACTTTTTGAAAGTGATTGGAGAGAAAATGATATTGTGCCCATGTGAAGGAGAGAGAGAGTGGGCAAGTGGGAGGATAAGTTGGTAAGTTTGTTGTAAGAAAAAGGAAATGTAACTTTCATTTTGTGACAAATTAAAATGGCAGATGTAACTTTCATTTAGTGACGGAGAGAGTATTAATCTAGGAGTACATTGCATGGATACTTCTCCTAGCAAAGGTATCCCGTATCCGATACGTATCCGATATCGATACTCAATGGATACTCGATGGATAATTGTGGATACGCACCCGATACGTTTCCTAAAACGTATCCTATTTTTTGGTTATAAAAAGAGAAGAAATAATATTGGATACTTGTTGGATACCTCTTCGATACTTATAGATACTGCACATCAATCATATTGTTTTCTTTTTGACTGTTTTTTAGTATATCATTTACTTTGTTTTGCTCGATAGAGCTGAATACTCTTCTAAACTTTTTTTTTCAATCCCTCGATAGGAGGTTTGTTTTGCTTAGCTCACTACTTCTCAATGTTTTAACAAATTGTCTCGTTTCATTTTTGATCTTAGTTATGGTTACATTATATTATTTGTATTTTTAAACTATTTTTTAAAAATTAATAATGCATCTTTAAATTGATTTGTTTAATTGTTTACTTTTGAAAATTTTTATTTTGTTCTAATTTACGTATCCTCGTATACTAAATTTTTAGGATCTGCAATATCCCGGACCAGTATACGTACCCGTACTCGTATATGTATCGTACCCGTGGCACCTAGTATTATTTCAAGTGGCACATTCATTCTTTGGCAAAATAGCAAGATGGATGTTACAATATTGGGTAATATGTAGTAAGATGGATCTACGAAGCAGCTGATGATAGAGGGGATGCCAAGAGAGGTACGCATGTAGCATTCGAGCGAGGGACTTCACCGGAGCTTAACTTGTTGCAAAGTACTTGAACATAATATAGCCAAGTTGTTTGAGTATAGAAGAGATGCACATCCATCAATTTGATTATGCCAACTTGGTTATGCACATCCATCAAATTATATGAAATTGGTCACACTACTCCATCCAACTTAACTTGTTCATATTTATTTTGTGTTGGCCCCTTTACTTTATCATATATTACCGATTATTGTTTCAAAAAAAGAGGACGCAAATTATTCGGATACCCTTGTCTATCTGGATCTACTAGTGGTGGTATGATATATAGGATATTGAGTCATATGCAACATGTAGGCCACTAGTGTTGAATAAGTATCGCGCTTTCTCTCTATATATTAATGATCATATGATATGAATTTAAAAGTTATTGTTTTTATTAGGATTTTTTTGTCAAAAACTATCTTAATTTTTCCGTTTTTTTGTGGGAAACTACCTTTTATTTTATTTTATTTTTTTGTCCACAATTACCTTATAAGTTCCAATTTTTTTTTTTTTTTTTTTTTTGTGAAGTGCTACCTTTTAACGAAATTGGACGAATGTCCACGTGAAAAGACGGTTTTGCCCTTCCTTTTTTTAAAAAAAAACATAAGGCTATTTGCCCCTCCATTCCCATCTGATGAACATTATACTAGCATATGTCCTCTCTTCTTCCTCTATTGCACATTTCTCTCTCTTCCCCTCTCCTTCTGAAAAGTTGCCATTGCAATAGGCATCTATGTAAAAAAGGTTGTTCTAGGTGCAATTTGTGTGAATTAATACTCATCCCTTCCAATTCTTTAAACCGATTTGAATTGCAAAAAAGTAAGGTCCTTGTTCGACCAAATTGAATTGTTGGTGCATCACCTCTGAAATTATGCAAGAAAATGTTAAATTTCAGTTCTTCCTCCCTTTTATCCAAGAAATCATCAATGGAGTTGGGTGTGATGGGTGAATGGAGTGAAGAGGGAAAGGATAACTGGCTTCACTAACCACAACATGTGCCTTATGTTTAAAAGGGATGGGTAAAATTACCTTTTCGCATTGCACATTCTAACGGTGTTTGCCCAATTCTGTTAAAAGGTAGCATTTTGCAATGAATGGAACTTAGAAGGTAGTTTTTGACCAAAAAAAAAATAAATATAAAATGTAGTTAAAGGGGTCATATTGAGACTTAAGGATTAGTGACGTCTTCTTATAGGATAACTAAGGATATTCATGAGGGATTGAAGCATTACTGTGCATCTTCTTATAGGATAACTAAGGATCAGAACTCATATTTTTTTTGTTTTTTGTTTTTTTTCGTACTTTTGAATACTCCATCCGTCCCTCACTTACCTTAACAAACTATGCAAAATCAAGTCCCCTATTTACCTTATCAAACCAATATTTTTCTCATATCCTTATTCACCCTTCCACTATCTCTTCAATCTAATTTAAAATTATATTTTCTCTCTCCAATCACTCTCTCTCTTCAAATTTTTTTCCTCTCTCACACCCCACTAC